>JAQZBX010000982.1:65123-91916 GCA_029593785.1 Cabassous unicinctus | reverse complement strand
TTGGGGAAAACGATAATTTCACCTTATTGCAAAAAATAAGTAGGCTGATATTTTATTCACAACAGCAACCTAACTTCTAATGGTTTGGAAGCTATTTTTTCCTTCATGTTACATCTCCTTGATGCCAATTATGTGATTGATCTAGAAGGTTCTTTAAATATAGATGTTCTTTCAACATTGCATATAAAATCCCAGTGATTTAATTAAGAAGCAGTTTTGGACACACTCCAATTCCAGAACTCAATATTAATTGTTGTAGTTAGAAAGGATAAAAGGTCCAATGATCTTTGCCCCTGTCGGGAAGAATACATAATCGTCTTAAAAACTGCCATTACTATATCAGAAGATGCTTTGCTAAGCTTAAAGCCCCATATAAAAAAGACTTAATATCCACAAAATCTCAAGCACAAATAGTTTGTGCCATATCAACACTCTAAAAATCTCACATATAACTTTTTTGTCCAAACCAACACAATAGAATTGGGGGCAAAAAAACTGAATTAATATTTCTCTCTTTCAAGTACTGGGTAAGAAGTTACTAGGAAAAATTTCCCTGGTAAATGGCTAGTTGTTATCTTCTTATGTAGATATAGAATTTGTTTGCATTTTTAATAAATTACCTTAAGAAATGAAATTTTTGTTTTAATGTTTTCAACATAGTTTCCTTTTAAATATACCTATAATACAAGTAATAAATTTCTGAAATATTCAAAAAATCCTGTGGAGAAATGGACACACATAACCATATGAAATCAAATCTATCTCCAAGGAGAAAGGCAGATTTATTCCCTCTGTGGTCATACTTGACAGGAAAAGGGATTTCCCGGTGGTTAGGAGTGAGTGAAAAAAGCCTTCCTTCAGATTGGGAGGAAGGCTTCAAAAGGTAAGGCTGTGAATGGCTAGTAGTGGAAACCACACTTATCAATTGTGGATATTTTCTTATTATGTAAGAATTATTTTCACTTGAGCTTGTTAAAAATGAAGTTAAAAAAAAAATGCTAGCAACACAGGGTTTTTGAAGTAAATCAAAATTAGATCTCAAACCCAGGTTTGTTGCTTGGGTAAATTATATACATATTTAGAATTGGTTTCTTCAATTATAAAAGGGGGAAAACAATACTTGTTGTTATAAAGGTTAAATGTAATTTACTAAATTTGATTGTATGTATATAAATATATTTTGTTGAGTGATATATTTATGCATATATATGGACATAGCATCTGACACAGTTAGGCATAACAAATGACTATAATTTTATTATTTCCTTTCATTAATATTTTTTCCTGTTTTAATGGAATCAGTGGAATGAAAATTTTGTTTTCAACATGTTTTGTTTTGCATTTCAAAGGGATATAAGGTTATGATACATTCTGATATGGGTTTTTTTTGGTAGAAGTTTTTTTTTAATTTTTTTTTTATGGGCAAAAATCAATTTTCACAATACAAACTAATATTTGTAAGATGATATATAAATATATATGCATATATGTGCATTTGCTTGCATAAATGTTATTTTATTCATATATATATATATATTTTTTAAAAGATGCTTGGATTACATAAATGTTATAAAATTTACAGGGATTCCCATGTTCCCCACCTCCCACACCTCCCATAACATCCCACATAAACGTCTTTCACTAGTGTGGCATATCACCTGCAATGGATATATACATCCTGGGACTTTGCCACTAAGCATGGACCATAGTTAACACTGTAGACCACACTCTCTCCCACACAGTTCTGCATGGTATATGCTGATGTAAAGTGGCCTATATCTGTCATTGTAATGTCACTCAGGATAATTCCCAAGTCCTGAAAAAGCACCTGTATTACAACTGCTTTTCCCTTCCCTGCTCCGAAAGCATGTAGTGGCCACTGGCTCCACCTGACTGTTATAATTTCTTCCATTGCTTGAATCACAATATGTCTACAACAGAATACCATTAAGTCCACTCTAGTCCATAGCTCTTCCCCCAATCCTGAGGAGTCTGGAATGGTGATGTCCACTCCACCTCCAAGTGAGAGTGGGCTTATATCTCATGGATACGGTGGGTGGGATTATCATGTCTGCAGCTGCAGGCTTTCTCCATTCCCTGGGATAGCCGTTGTCCATCATCGTCTCCTCACCAGGTGACTTGGGTGAGTATATTGAGCTGTAGAGTAGAAGTTGCAGCTCCACCAAAATTCTAGGCACAGCTGGCACATGGGCAGGCCAGAGGCTCCAGTCTCTGGAAGTACACCTACAAACTCCAGCATCACATATAGGTTTGAATAGAAGGGACTGATAGACCATGTGCAGGGAGGATTTATTTGAGTCCTACTCTGTCACTCTCATGAGCACAGATTCCAAAGTAGAGCCCACTGATAAGGCATCAATCTCTGGAGCTAACCCCCTTATATAGGACCTGGGTGGCTCCAGAGCCCTCAGGAGCCCCTCTGTGTGGGGTGATATCCACTTTGGTGTTCTATGAGATCCTACTGAGGTGTGCGTAAGCGTTACCTCTGGGATGACCTCCTGACTCTCTTTGAAGTCTCTTAGCCACATGAACACATTTGTCTTTACCTTTCCCCCTTTTTATTCACAGTCTTTTTCCAGTCATATTGCCAGTTGGCACTTGGTATTAACCCCTCGTTGCCAGGGAGGCTCATCCCCGGGAGTCATGTCCCACGCTGGGGGGAAGTTTTCAATAATTTATAACAAAACAAAGATTAAGTATCTATATTGGTCCAGGCACTGTGCTACATATACTTTCATATATTTTAGCTCATTAGGTACTTATAAAAATCATGGTAGCTGCCATCATCTAATTTTACAAAATAAGATGTATAACTAAGTGTGGTGACTATCAATTAACAATGGCCCTTCAGCTAGTTTAAGAAAAATAAAATATTTTAAAAATAGCTTTTTTCATGAGAAATGATTTTCTCTATATACAATTAGTGCTTAAAGCATGAATGCAATAGAAACTTTGAGTAAAGTAAAACTGATTCTGCATTTAACTAATGATGCGGTTTATGAAAAAAAAAAGTAGAATAAGGCTTTTTGTTTTTAATGGCTGTACACTAATGTTATTAGTGGGGATGAGAGATTTATAAGCAAATGTAATTTTCAAGTAGTTGATTGGAAACTTCCTCAATGTATGTACAGTAGCATTGAAAAATAAAAGGAAGAAAAATAGCCCTGATTTCACCTTCAGCATAAAGAGTTCTGGAGTAAACCTTGAGCCTAATGAGATAATGGACCTTCTCAGACATCTGGGAGTTTATTATTTTTGAAAGGCTGGAAAAAAAATGTTGTTCTGTAAACATATTTTCCATTAAATGGATAAATGAAAGGTTAGCTTTCACAGTATACTTTTTTCCAATATTTATTATTAATGTTTATAAAATTATACACTGAACTATCTATGGAAAAGTATTCTGTATACTTGAGAAATATCATAAATTCTGGACCAAAATGAAAATTGTAAAAGAAAAATTAGGGGAGTTAGCAAAACAGGTCATTTATTTATTCTGTTGTGGTCCAAGGTAGGAAGATTGGATATCATTGCGTTTGGTGCCTTGCCAGTGGGCCCTACTTTGGAATTTGTGCTCCTGAGAGTGACAGAGTTGGACTCAAATATGTCTTCCCTGCACATGGTTCATCTGTCTCTTCTATTCAAACCTATACGTGGTACTGGAGTTTGTAGGTGTACCTCCTGAGACTGGAGTCTTTGGGCTGTCCATGTGCCAGCTGGGCCCGGAATCTCTGTGTTGCTGCAACTCCTACTCTACAGCTCAATGGACTCACCTGGGACACCAAGCGGGGAGATGATGATGGACAGGGGCCATCCCAAGTAATGGAGAGAGTCTGCAGCTCCATGCAGGATAATCCTATCCATCTTTTCCATGGGATATATGCCCCCTTTTGATTGGAGATGGAGTGGACATCACAATCCCAGACTTCTCAGGATAGGGGGAAGAGCTATGGACTAGAGTGGACTTACTGGTATTCTATTGTGGACATTTGTGATTCAAGCAATGGAAGAAATTACAACATTGATGTGGAGCCAGTGGCCACTGGATGCTCTGGGGACAGGGAGAGGGAAATGCAGTTGTAATTCAGGGGCTTTTCTGGGACTTCGGAATTGTCCTGAGTGACAATGCAATGACAGATATAGGCCACTTTATATCGTTACATACCATGCAGAACTGTGTGGGATAGAATGTGGTCTACAATGTGAACTATGTTCCATGTTTAATGACAAAGCCCCAGGATGTGTTTATCCATTGCAGGTGATGTGCCACACTATGAAGGATGTTTATGTGGGAGGTTGTGGGAAGTGTGGGAGTTAGGCCATATGGGAATCCCTATATTTTTTTGTGAAACATTTTGTCATCTAAGTGTCTTTTTAAAAAATTAAAAATATTTATTGAAGAAAAAAAAAAAAGAATTTCTGAGCATCTTGGTTCTTTCTCAGGTCAAGCAGAGTGAATTCTGTCATGTTGTTCTTTCACTCCATGAATCCAATTATGCATTTGAATAATTGATTTATCTGCAAATAGTACAGGGAAGCAATGGTGATAGATAAATTTTAATGAGGAAATAATATTTTTCAGCATTATTTGTAAGATTGATAGAATCTCTGAGCAAATAATCCCCTGACATAAAGCTGAACCGTATTAATCACATATTAAGCACATAGAATTCTTCTACACATGCATTTGGTATAGTATTCCTTACTCTTAGGCATCTACTCTAGGTAAAAAATATTGATAGGTAGATATATTTATATGGGCACAGTTTATGCATGCAGGTTATATTTCACAATATTTTTATAATAATAAAAATTAAAATGACCCAAATATCTATATGAAGGGGAAAATTTTAAATAATTATGATGTATAAGTCTGAAATACCAGGGGGACGTTAAAGTGACTTGTAAGAAGAATAGATGATGTGGAAAGGTACTTTAAATAAATACGGAATGGAAAATAATAGATATAAAATATGTTCTGTATTAGGATCTCAATTGTCTAAAATAATGTGTAAGCATGGAAAAGTGTCCCAAAAAGTACACCAATGATGAACAGTGCTTATCTGAATTATGAGATTAATGACAATTTTGTGCAACTATTTCTTACTTTTTGGATCAGTTTACTATAAAGGCAATATATTATCTTTATTATCAGTGAAATAATTTGATAAAAGTTTTACTTTATTATCTATGACCTGGGTCCACAATATCTCAAGTGGTTGCTTTTCTAAGTAGACTGGGTATATGATCCAATATTCATAATTATCTGTGATAGTAGAAAACATATTTAAATATTACTTATCTGTAAATTATAGACTCTAATGTCACATTGTGAGAAAAAAAAAACTATGAAACAAGTTACTTGCTGTACCTACTTCTCTGAATGCATTTGGAAAAGAAGTAACAGTTTCATTTCATGATAAGGCATCTTATTTGTAGCAATCGCTGACCCATCACATACTGCTTCTTTGCAATTTCAACCTTTTTTACCTTTAGTGTAGTATTTCTTTTCCTCAATTAGTGACTTGAACATAATTACTAAGAGAGACTTCCTAAATAATTCTGAGTTCATGGAGTAAGTTTAATTTTGCTCTAAAGGCTTAACTATCTTGTGTGGGCCACAAGCCTCCCAGCTCAAATCATGACTGTTTTTAATCAGAAAACTTCCAAATCATTATGATTCAATAGAAATTGATGTGAAATAAACAACCAATGGATGGCAACTCTCTTTAAAGCCCCTTCCTATACAATTACCATTCTTTCTTGTTTGTTGACCAGATGGATTATATAATGTTATAAAAGCCACTTGATCAGAACTCTAACTTGATGCAAAGTCCCCAAAATACCAAACTATTTAAAGCAAGAAAGGTAGGTATGTCAGCATCATGAACTCAATAACTTGGATAGATTCCCTGCTGCAGCAGGTTCCAGAAGTCAGCTACATTGAATATTTTTCTTAGAAAGCCCATGACCAGCTTAGAGATAGCTCCTTTGGTCCCTTCAAGTCTGGATCCAAATGGGTTGGAAACTTTAAAACAAACAGCATCTGTAATCTGTGACTGGTTATGCTGATGTGGTCTTCAAGTCTCAGGAATCCCCAGAGTCTGTACTTACTAATATTTTTATGTTTGATGACAGGAAAATATTTGAATGGATATTACTTGAGCACAAGGAGTTGGGTTGCTCCTAACTTTCATTACCCAAAGGATTAGAGCAAGATAAGTTGTGAAAATATCTTGGTCATTGAATATCTGCTATTCCGCTGTTGATGGCCTGAAGAAACATGCAGGCTAGAGAAACAACTAGCCTAAAACGCTAACATGCCTGAGTGTAAAAGCTTTGGAGGACAATAAACTGCACGTCCTAGGGCTGGCTTTTCTACTTACTATGTGAATTTGGGTAAGTTTCTCGGCATCTTTATGCCTCAATTTTTACCTCTGTTACAAAGAGGATGATAATGACAGTGATCACATAAGACTGTCTGGGTTATATGTGTCTGGAATTAAGACTCATTATTTTCCGTTTCATCTTCTGCCCAAGATCTTAGGCAAGTTACTCAACTTCTTGGTGCCTCAATTTCTTCTTCTGCGAAATTGAAGTATGAAAAAAATAGAGTTATTAGAAGGGTCCTATTAGTCACTCTTGGGTGGCATGGGATTGAGTCTAACTCTGTCACACTTGGGATCACAAACTCCAAAGTAGAGCCCACTGTCAAGGCACTAAACTCTAGAGCTATCTGCCATGACCATTGGACCTGGATGTCTCCAGAGCCCTCAGAAGCCCCACTACATGAGATAGTATCCACCTTCACAGTCTATGCAATCTTGCTGAGATGTGCATAAGTGTCACCTCTGGGATGATGTCCCAACTAACTTTGAAGTCTCTTAGCCATGTAAATGCATTTGTCTTTACCTTTTCCCCCTTTTATTCAAGTTTTTTTCCCAGTTGTATTGCTAGTTGGTGCTTGGTAGTAATTCCATGGTGCCAGGGAGTCTCATCCCTGGGGAGTCATGTCCCATGCTGGAGGGAATGTAATGCATTTATATGCTGAGTTTGGCTTAGAAAGAGGCCATATTTGAGCAACACAGAGGCTTCCAGGAGGTAACTCTTAGGCACCCTACAATACTAGGCTAAGCTGCAATTTCAAGATCAAAGGCTCATATGTATAGTCGTCAATATCAAGGGCCCATCAATGGAACATCCTTTTACACCAGTCCTTGCATTGTGCTTGAGGGATTGTTGCTGTTCCATTAGAGAATGTGGCAGAGCTCCTCAGGATGGGAATTCAACATTTTTTCACTTAATGTGTGAATCTCTATCCACTGTGACAATGCCCCATGAACATTTGAACACATTTATATACCTTATATGTAAGCCCAGGTGCACTTCCTCCCATGTATGCCCCATCACTGACACCCCACATCAATGATCCTCCCCTGTGACAGTTGTAAACCTTCTGTGATACAAAATTTCTCCATAAATGAAGCCAACAATATTGCCAAAATCAATTAATAGGAAAATGAAATAATAATGATAGGTTTACACATAAGAAATAAAATACATAATAATTTAGAAAAACTAAAACTAAATTAAAATTAAAAATTGGGATATTAAAAAATAATGAAAAATATTTAAAAATTTTTTTGACATTCTGCCTTTCATCACTATAATATTTGTTGTCCTTTATGTGCAGTGATATTTTCTTCCATTTCTTCCCCAGTGTATTATTTTTTTCTGCTTTGTCTTAAAAGAAGTTTTAGACAAAAACTTCTTTTAGAAAGTAAAGTCACATACAGAATATAAGGGACTCCCATATACCCAACATCATCCTCCTTTCCCCTCTTCCCCTATTAATAACCTTTTTATGTGTGGATGGTACATTTGTTACAACTGATATACAAAAATTGAAACATAGCTATCAACTATGGTCAATGGTTTACATTATGGCTTACATTTTAGACCTTACAGTTTTATAAATTTTTGCTGAAATTTAACATGGCCTGTATCCACCATTGCAAGATAACGCAAAATGCTTCCATTGACCCATAAATCCCCCCTCTTCCATCTATTCTATTCCTCTCTTCCCCCGCCCTTAGCTTCCACGGCGACCACAGGCTTCACTCCTTGAAGGACAATATTCATAGTTACTTGCAACAACACTGGGGGCTTGACACACTGGTCTGTCCTCACCAGTTAGAAACCACCCATGTTCTTGAGAGTCACCCACCCCTATGTTTGAGAACGTATTGGGCCTGCCCAGGATGAGAGTCCAACTCCTTCCCTCTTATTGTGTGGGTCTCCACCCACTGATACAACACACTATGACAAAATGATCACTCACACATTCTTTAGAAGACTGCCCCAAGTGTGCCCTATTCCAAATGCCCCCCCATCCAACACCCTAAGCTAGTAACCCTTCCTTGTCATATTGCCAAAAGAGCTTTCCCAACATTGTAGTTTCAACCACACATCCACAAATCCCCAGTGTTCACCTTCTCTCTCTTCCAACCCTCCCCCCCAGTTCCATGGACCATCCAAACCTCCCTCCTCACACTACCTCCCTGTCAAACTTGCACCACATAACCTAATAGTATCACTACACCGATGTCATATCCCTTCACAGCACAACTACTCACTTCCACGTTATATCATAGATTTCACCTGTCTGGTCGTTCAGTGTATGCTTTTGATTGGGGAATTCAAGCCATTAATATTCAATTTTATTACTGTGTAAGCATTACTGACTTCATCTATTTTGACTTTGGCTTTCTTTTGTCATATCATCCTATTGTCTGCCTCTTTACCCTTTAGTTTACCCTTCTTAATAGTCTTCATTTCTACCCTCTTCTTCAAGTCTCCCACCTTTTTTTTTTTCCTGTCAGACTGCAGCAACCCCCTTTAGCATCTCTTGTAATTGTATTATTTTGGTCACATATTCTACCAATTTGTGTTTGTCTGTGAACATATTGAGCTTACCATTATTTTTGAAGGACAACTTTGCCAGATACAGAATTCTTAACTGGCAGTTTTTCTCCTTCAGTACCTTAAATACATCATATCACTTTCTTCTCAGCTCATCGTTCTTTATGTTCATCCAGTGTCTTCTTAATATCGTTTATCTCTTTACTCATAATTTCTTTCAATTCTTTGAATTGATTTAGGAGAGCTGTGTGATTATCATTTATTAATTGTCCTAAATTTCGTATCTCTTGAGGATATTTAGTTTGTTCCATTACTGGGCCATCACTTCCTGTTTCCTAGTATGGCTTGTAATGTTTTTCTGATGTCTAGGCTTCTTTATATGTTGGTCAATTTACTCTGATGGCCAATTTTTCTCTCCTGCTGATTTTTTTTTTTTTTTTTTTTTTTTTTTTTGCACAGCTATTCTTTGATATTTGATTCAACTTATTATAAGTCTTTAAATTTTCCCAGTTTAAGCTATCAAAATCAGGCCAGGGAGTCACTACTGAGATTAAATTTTCTCCCAAGAGTTAGGTACAGAGAAACCCAAAAGCATTTTGTGTCCGTGACACTTCTTGGTCAGACAGAAGATAGTGCACATCAGCACATCTGTCCAAGGAGGTGTTTCAATCTCTGCTTTCTTTTGTTTTGGTTTGGCCAGAGCTGGAATTCAAAGAAGGCTCTAATGGCCAATTTCACCAAAGAGAAGCTCAACAACTCCCCCTCCCTTTTCCCTTGTAACAACTGACAAGGAGGAAGACATTTGTTCCCTTTTCAGTTGGCAGCAGTGATCCAGGGTTTTACCCCAGCTTAATATATTGGGGTTGAGGATGGGGATCCCTTCCTGCCTACCATGGGTGTTTGGTAACTCAGATTTTATGTTTTGAGTTCTCCATCTCTCTATCCCTCAACTTCTTGGGAGTTGCATAACTCTGTCGTGGTCTGCTGACCCTAAAGGAACTCCGCGGGACAGGTTTTTGCCCTTTCTCCATTGCTTTTGTAACAGAGTTGAGCCCTGCTTATGTATTTGGTTGCCTTCTTCCTGTAACTCACTAATGTTGCTTGTTTACCTTACCATTTTGCTTCACTCAATTTTTTTTTTACTTCTAATATCTCTGTTATGGAATTTTCAGGCTTTTTTCTATATAGCAATGTCACCAGCAAATACAAAAAGTTTCATGTATTAGTTTCTAACTTTAAAGCCTTCTATTTCTTCTTTTTTGCCTAATTTCTCTGGCTAGCACTTACAATAAAATGTTGAATAACATTGGTGACAGTGGGCATCCTGCCTTGTTCCTAATCTTAGAAGGAATACTTTCTGTCTCTCACCATTGTTATGATATTAACTCTGTGTTTCTCAAGTATGCCTTTTTTCATGTTGAGGGAATTTTGTTATATTTCAAGTTTGCTAACCATTTTTTTCAAGGAGAAGTGCTGGATTTTGTCAAATGCCTGTTCTACATCCAGTCAGATGATCTTTTTTCTTCATTCATGTAATCAAAATGAGCAATAGTTGAATTTCTTGTGTTTAATCACTCTTGCATACCTGAGATAATTCCCACTTGATCGTGGTGTAAATTTTTTTAATCTTCTATTGGAATTGATTTGCTTTTGTTTTGTTGAGAATTTTTAATTCTTTATAAATATTTTATTTTTTATTCTATTTTATTATAGTATTCTATAGAATATATTATTTGTAAGGTATACAAGTCTGTGATTTTTTATCTTGTATTTTTATTTGTCTTTGTATTAGGGTGATGTTGGCATCACAGAATGAGTTAGGAAGTATTCCCTTCTCTTTAATTTTTGGAAGAGTTTGAGCAAGATTTGTGTTAATTCTACATGAAACGTTTGGTAAAATTCAACGGGGAAGTTATCTGGTCCTTGACTTTTTGTGAATGTGGTTCATTAAAGCCTGTTACTATTAATCTAAAACCATTCATTTCTCCCTAGAATTTTATGAATAATCCCATCACATAATGGGGTTCTGTTGTTAGTTGCAAATATGTTTATCGTTCCTAAAATCATTTTGATAAATTGACATGTTGCTCAATATATAGTGCCCTGAATTTGTCCTTTGTAACAGTTTTAGACTAAAAATCTATTTTTTCTTATATTGTTTTATCTACCCCAGCTCTCCTTTGCTTGCTATTTGCATGGGATATTTTCCATATTTTAATTTGCCACTATACAATATGTAGGTGCATCATGCTTTCTTCTCTATTATTCTAATATCTTACTTTGATCAGAGAATTTAATGTGTTTACATTTAAAGTAATTATTGAAAATGCCAGACTTAATTCTCTCATTTTGTAATCATTTTCTGTAAATTTTGTAATATTTTGTCACTCATTTATTTTATGACTCCCTATTTTTGTGGTTAGTTTATCTTTTTCGAGTCACATTTATAATCAGCTCTCATTTCCTTTTCTGTATATATTTTAACATTTTAAAACTGGAACAATTTTGCTTGATTTATTATGTTCCTAATTTCAGTACCATAATCAATTTATATTCTATTCTCTTCCAACCCTCTCCTTTATATTGCTTTTGTCACCCACTATGTTTTCTTCATTGTGTGTCCCAAGCCATATATTTTAATTAATTTTTATTCATTTTTATGTTAGATTATATAAGCAATAAAAAGTGTTGTTCCAAAGCATATACCCTAACCTGACATTTTTATTTACCCATCTAGTGACTTTTGTTATAGTGTGGTCTATGATCTCATTTCCTTTTATTTAAATCTGAGGAACACCCATTAGCATTTCTTTTAGGGCTCCTTCAGCTTTTGTTCATGTGGAAATTTCTATATCTCTCACTTTCTTGATGTCAGTTTTACTGATATAAATTCTTGGTTGGCATGTATTTTTTTGCAGAACATTGAAAGTGCCATCCATTGTTTTCTAACCTCCCTGGCTTCTGAAGAAAAAATCATCCTTAATATTGAGGATTCCTGGTTCATGATGTGTTGCTTCCCTTTTGCTTCTTTCACAATTTTTACAGTGTTATTGATATTCAACAGTTTTATTATGTGTCTCTTTGTGGGTCTCTTTGAATTTATCCTATTTGTAGTTCATTAACATTGTTGGGTATGTATATTTATATTTTTTGTCAAATGTGGGAATTTTTCAGCCATTATTTATTCAAATTTTTTTCTTCCCTTTTCACTCTTTCTTCTTCTTCTGGAACCCCCATAATGTGAATGTTGGTACACTGGATGTTTCCCACAGATCCTTTTGGCTCTATTCAGTTCTATTCATTCTTTTCCTGTTCTTTTGTTGCTGTTGTTGTTCTCCTTTTTCTGTTCTTTCTTTTTTGCCTGTGGCATTTTTGTATAATTTGGGGTTTTTTTTTGAAATCTGGACTTCGAATATTTTAATTTTCTGTCAGTGGGAATCAGATTCTCCCATTTCTGCATGGCTTGTTAATTATCCCCTTTTTAGTTGTTAATGACTATTGTATTCTGTTTATATACTGAATTTTCATGCTATGCAAAGGCTGTATACCTTGATGTGTATAGCTACTAAGTCTCTATTTTTTTAGTGTTTATGTATTAGTATTATGGTAGTAATTCCATGAATGTCAGAAGGTAACAAAAGAAAAACTGAAAGAAAAATTGAATTGGTCTCTTTTGGCATTTTGCCAGCATTCCACAGCCTGATGTGAAGGCGTAGTGTCCTCTCAAGTATTTTTCTGCATAAGTCTTTCTCTGTGCTAATATGTATGACCTTTTAAGCTACCCTGCATATAAGGACACTCCACTGCTCCATTTTCCTCAGAAAACTGCAGCTTTTCTCACAGACCTGGATTTCATGTTGTTTGTCCCAAGTTGTTATCCTTTGTCCATGCAGCAGTGGTTCAATTGTTATCTTGCAATGTTTTAGTGTGTCAGCCCCCTCCATGTCCAATGTAATTTCTGGGACAGGTGAAGCATAAATGAGTGTCTTGCATTAATCCTTCAGGCAACCACCAGATGAATTGTAGCAGAACTAAGGAAAGAAATCCAAATTAGAAGAAAGTGTTGGTGCCACATAGAACTGAGGGGGATTAGGAGTGGGTGGAAAAGGTGCCATGAGGTTTCACTGCCATTTGTTCTTTTTTTTTCTTAATTTCGTATTTTTGCTTAGTTATTGTAACAGTTTGACTGATTTCCAGAATTCCTAAGAAAGTTTATTCAGCTAGTTATTCCTTGCTTTTCAGTGTTTCTTTTTGGGGTTGGTGAAGGATTGTAGCTTCTCACTCTATCATGCTGTCACTGGTCTATTCTTTTATTTTTCGATCTCTCAAATTTACATGTAATTTACTAATGCCTTACAATGAAAAGTGACAAGTTTAGTGTACTGATTGATCAATTTCACTTTTGATTATATATGTTTTTATTTTTAATATAGCAAGCTTTATTGTGTTTACATTTTGTTGTTATTAGAATTAAATGATACCTGTTTTGTATATAGAATGATTCCAAAAATTTGAATCTCAGGTTATGAAGTTATAATATAATTACTATACAAAAATTATTTTTCACTGCCAAACAAAGCAGGGTGATTTGTTCCAAAGGGGAAAAATGTAACCAGCATTATTAAAATTCTGGTTTAAATTGCAACTTTCATACTAAAAATGTTCCTCTCATTGTCTTCTATTTCTTATTTTACTCTTTATTGTATTTTTTCATTTTGTTTTTATTTGATGGCATACATTCTTAGATAGGTATCTTCATGGTGTTTAACAAGTAAAATTTCTGAGTCCTTTCTTTGGTGAAAACATATTTAATTCTTACATTTGAATGAGGATTGCATGATATAAAATTAAAGATTATATTTTCTTCCCCTGAGGTCATCCAAGGCATTGTTTCACACACTCCCAATTTCTGGTGTTTCAGATGAAAGATCTGATGCCAGTATGAGTTTTATTCCTTTAGGTACACTTATTTTCATTTTACAAGAAAAAAAATTTTATATTGTCTTATTATCATTGGATAAGGAGGTTAGTCTGGTAGGTACCCTTAAATTCACACTGATTGACACTTTATTTTATTTTATTTTCATTATAAACACTTGCGTCTATCTTCCCCTCCACAACATTCACTTTTTTTAAATATCTTTCTCTCCTAATGGGACCCTAAATAGGCATACTTTACATGTATATTTCCTTTACTAAGAATTCTTTTCCTGTATTTTATACTTATAGCTTTAGCAACATCATTAAAATTAGCACCTTAAATTTTAAGCTCTTTAAAACGAATTATTCATTGTATTTAACAGCTATTCCATTTTGGCAATCATTTTCATTTATCAGACACTCTTCCTTGTTTTATGAATAGTTTTCTATATTAGTAACCTGCTTTTATTTTTTGGATTTGCTATTCTATTGAATCTCTAATAATATGCAAATTGGTGTTTCTAAAAAAGTTTTAGGTTGGGATAAGTTTATTTTGTTTTCTTTCTAAAAATATGAAAAAACTTTATGGATCATTTGATAGGCCATTGACTATCACCCATGGTTTACTAAATGACATTGAGAAATTTTGTTCCCTCCTTCTTTCTCATATTACACACTCTTCTTAGGTGATGCTTCTTGCTTTTATTACTTTATTTGCCATCTGTATGCTCAAAAATCTTAATTTCTCCAACCCAGATATTTTTTCTGGGGATAATAGTCATATGTTCAATTGACTACTGTACATTGCTATTTGGATGTCTTCCATGGAATCTCAACCAGCATATTCCAAACAGCACTCATCTTCTCTGTGTTCCATCTTGAAGTTCCTATTCCATTCAATGATAAACCAGAACCTTGATATCTCCCATGTGATATCACACTCTAATCTGCATCCTATTTCATGTTCATTTGTTTGTAAACGCAATCATTTTTTGAAACCTTTTCTGTCTCTACATCAGAGCTTGATTCCTAACTGCACTGACAGAGAGATTTTTATAAAAGGGATTTATAGGAGAATGGATTAACCTAAACATATTATAGGAGAGAGAAGAAAAGGTGTGGTCTCAACCATATTCTGGCTTTAACATGGAACCAGTGGAACTCTGGAAAACATATTCCAATCAGAGTGGGTCAACATCAGCCAAGGGGTCTAGTGTATTTTATTCCTCTGCCAATCAATCATTTGGCACTGGTGGGCCCCTGAGGCAGTGGGAACATCCCCATGTGAGACAACTCTCATTTTATCTGGTACAAATGTCTAGAGAAGGATGGTGGTTGAGCTGTTAGCAGCCCAGACTTAAATCAGCTGGGACATGGTGGCACTGATCTAGTGGAGAATATTTTTTTTCTGTATTTTAATATTTTATTCAAAAGACTTCAGTTTTCAACATGTCAAACATTCATCAATCCAATATTACTTTATTTTTAACATTTATAAATTTAACTTCAAGTGCTAGAAGAAACAAAAATACATAATGGGACTCTATAGGTAAAGGGGAAAAAAATACCACTACCACCAAAACAAAAACCAAACATAAAAGCCAATATTAAACTAATTTATTAGACATATCTATATTTTATTTTCTCTTTAGGTGATTTTTTTTGGGAAAATTACATTTTCAAAGACTCAGCCCTTGCAAACAGTGAATCTTTCCAAAAATAAAATCCAATATTGAGATTCTCAAAACTCACAAAACCAAATAGAAATATCTGTTGTCATCCAAAAGTATCATGCTCAAATCAGTTTCACATCACATGGAATAATCTATAATTAATTTTAATAGGCAAATTCCAATTCTAAATATTACTAGAGACCACCATTATTGTTCTCAACTGTGTTGACAATTGTCTTATTGCTGAACTGTACAAGAAAATTTTATTTGGTAACTTTTTATACTATCAGTTAACACAATTGAGCACCTATAACTGTCTGCATAACTTAGTATTTCAAACTTTTCAGAACTTCTTTTTAATTATTTAAATGTAATTTCTAATAAATGCTAGAATAAGAAAGCCTCCATATATGCCTATAATATAACGTAATATAATGACAAAAAAAAACCCTGCTAAATAATCACAACTAAAAGCCTTTCAGTTCTGTGTTCAAGCATATAATTTAATTCAACCACTAGTGAGCATATTACAACATTAGCTCCAATTTCCGATTAGATCTGCTATGATAAAAGACAAAAAAATAAATGGAGGAACTAACATCTAGTTAACCTGTCAATTCTTCTGGAAGGCTGTTTCATATAAGTTCAAAATGACCTCGAATTAGCCAGAATATAATATGAATTTCTTACTACAATATCTCTTAAACTTGTACTTAAATCAAGTAGATTGATAGCTTATTAAATCTGTAAGTTCTTGTTCTGTGGAATAAGCCTATTTTGGAGGCTTGGCACAATATTATCAGGACATTTAAACAGGAAAATCAAGTCAAGATGTTTGTCTAAGAAATCTCTTCTATATATAACAAAATCACCAATTTAAATTATAAATGGCTTCCACTAAATATTATCACTCCAAAATTCACAAAAAGTAAATTAAAATAGGTATGGCAGAAAGTGCACTCTGAAGCATGTTCACATCACAAAGATAAATGAAGGTTATTCAGCTAAATCGGAAATAGGCATAAATGCAAACATTTTCATGCACGCTTTTATGAATAAAAGTAAAGATTTTTTCAGATAATTTTATGTACAGCTTGTATAAAATTTAAAATAAGTCCGACTGAAAACATTTCTATGTAAAAGCCACAATAAAGTCAAATCAAATACTAAATAACAGTTTTACAAATTGGTCTCTCTTAAGAGTTCTTAAGAGAATAATTCTTATTCTAAGAAATGCCCTCCTCTTGATCAATTATTTCTGTTTTAACTGAAAACACATCTGCCAACATATGTTTTGGAATTTCTGAAGCTCTGACTTTCAAAGCATAACAAGCATTCTCCACTTTGGTCAGACTTTGCTTTAAGGTATACAGCTTCTTAGAAACCTCAGAAGGTCCAGTGTTTCCAATGAATGAAAACCCATCATAAACCTGACAAAAAACGGGCTCACTTCAAAGGGGGTGTCAATGTCCCCATTCCCCACAGTGTAATACACAGCCACATCAATTCTCCAGTTAAATCAGCCACTCCCAGAAGGTAATCAACAAGGATGACTTTCAGGCTCCACCTTTCAGATTGCTTATTCTGTACATCACAGGAGAGGATCTTATTTTCTTTCCCATTGTCATCACTTGTTTATTGATTTCATCCATACTAATTAATGATCGTGTTTTGATAAAGTGTTGAAAAGAGACAGCCTCCACATATTCCTGCAGTCCTGTAGTAATGGCTTGATGAAATTGGTGCATGTCTTCTCTTGATAGCTCTTGGGCTACCTGTAATATCTTTTATCTGACACCATCCAACTTAATTTCTGATTCAGCCAATATTTTTCTATATCAGGAGCACTCGTAATCCTATGGAGGAGGAAAATTGTCCTTTTACTTTCAGCAATTATATCCCGACTAAGTTTCACAAGTCTCTCATATTTGTCATGCCTTGCATCAAGTTCCTGCTGAAATTATTTGAACGCCAACATCACAAGTGAAGATGAATAAACATCCTTCCCTTCTCTCCTTTGGTTACATGGAAAATTTTCATGCTTCCTTTACCTGAGCCCTCCTTCTTTGTTGCTCATGTCATCTCAGCCTACGATAAGCTGAGACTGAGGGCCTTGACATGAGCCGCAGTGCAAAGGCTGGCTGCTGGCAGCAAACCAAACTCTAAACCAGCTAGTGGAGAATATTAATGCTGGATAAAACATTGCCCACCATATGTGAATCCCCACTTGTGCAAACACTCTTCAGTTTAATTAGTTTTACACCTAAATCATTGGTATAACCTTCTTACTGCTCCCCTGCTTCAAGTCTTTTATCCACATTATACCTAGAGTTATTCTAAATTTCAATACTTACTGCATCACTCATTAATTTAAAAGACCTTTCTATATTTTTCACATTGTCCTTAGCATCAAGCCCTAACATGGCTATAAGACTCTTCTTGATCTTCCCCATTTTTTTCTTTCCAGGTTCATATTTTGCTATTTGTCCTTTTACCCTCTCAGTGCTCAGTACAGTGCCTTACACACAGTAGGGATTCAATAAATAATTTGTTTTATATTTCCTCTCCTAGGGATGCTCTCACCACAATCTCATGCCTATTCACCACGTGGACTCCTTTTCATCCTTGAAGCACCAAGCTTCATGTATTTTATCAAGGAGTTGTTTACTTACCCTTTCCTGACTTTGCTGCTTATCCCTCCTATGTGCTTTCATAGAACCCCATGATATAGTAATTTCTACTTTCTGGACATCTCCTAAAGAATCATAAGCTCTGAAGCTCTGCTGTGTGGCAGGACCTAGGCATCTTTTTTTTTTTTTTTTTTCCCACCATCTCTCAGCACTATCACTGTACCTGATACCCTGCTTGGACTCAATTATGTTTATGGCATAATAAAGGAAGGAAGGAAGAATTAGGAAATAGTCACTTTAAAATTGGTTTATGTACAGAGTCACACATTTTATCAAAACCTTTAATAATGAAATATGACCAAAAATTAAACTGATTAATAGTGAAATATAACATGAATAGCCCATATTCACAAAACAATGAAATCTTGCTGACAGCAGGGTGTATACAAATTTATACTATTTGTTCAAATGCTAGGAATCTTTGTTTCATTCTCTTCATCATTCCTGAGTTTAAGCAATACTAGATAAAAACTTGTTCCCCCATGATATCTAGTTAAAAACTTGCTCCCCCATGATATCTAGGTAAAATTTTGCTTAGAATCTAAATCAGATAATATTAGGAAACAATTCCCAAGTCTTCTATACTAAATTTTTTCTATGTTAGAGATGTTGTGGGTTTACAGAACAGTCACACATAAAATGCACGTTGCCAGTATAACACCCTATCATTAACACCTTGTATTGGTGTGGAATATTTTTTTACAATTGAAGATAGCACATTTTTATAATTGTACTATTAGCTATAGTCCGTAGTTTAATTTAGGGTTCAATGTGTAGTGTAGTTCCATTGATTTTTAAAATAATATACATTCTGTTACCTTATAGACAATAAAATATTTCTCCTTTCAGTCACATTCAGATATTCATTTAAGTGCTGTTAATTATGTCAAAAATGCTGTGCTACTATCACCACCATCCATAACCAAAACATTTCCATCATTCTAAAAAATATGGAACACTTCACAGATTTGTAAGTCATTTTTGTGCAAAGGTCATGTTAATCGTCTCTATATTGTTCCAATTTTACTGTAAGTGCTTCCAAAGTGAGTACCTTCCATAATAATTTTATGCTGTATATTTTATCCAATTTATCATGTAAATTATATTGTGTACATTCATTCAGAACTTGAGTGCCATCCATTGTGCCACCTTGCAAAAATAATTGCATCTCAATGTGAAGTACTGCATTGAGTATGACTGTATGGAAATTTTTGCCTAACATTCATATATTACTTTATTTTAGTCATTTTTCTATATTTTGGAATATAAGCATAAGATGGGTTCAGTGATCAATACAAATTTATTCTGAATCCTACAAAGAATGTTGGAAGCATAGAATAATCTCATTATGTCTCACTCAGAGACTAAATATCAATTGTTTTTAAAGCCCTGAGTTAGTTAATTCCAATGATGTTGCAGTCAATGATTTACTGTGAATTCAATATATAAAAATAAGTTGTTATTAATAAAATTGAAAGATTTTTATCCCAAGATAATGAAATAATATATACAATGTGTCCAAATGAGTCTCTGCCTCAATAAAGTGTTGGTATTAGAAGTATTTGACCTTTCTGTCATCGTTGCCTGGCAGTGTCTGAAAACATTTAGAAGCATGATTGTGAAATTAGCCAAAAAGGTATCTGTTTTGCATGTTCCCTTTTTTGTCAGTTTTCTCACTTGTAATATGGGGATAATAACAATGCCTAACTCCTTGGATTATTGTAGATATTTTTCTCTTTAACAATATATTTTATTAATTCTTTTAACTTTATTAGAGGAAAAGTCTAGGAATTCATACACATGGATGAAACCAAAAAAGCTAAGCCCCAATATAGAAAAATTTTCCAAATATGAAAAACAAATTGTTCTCACTTAGGTTTTCTTCCATTCCTTGCACTCATTTCTCCTTCTTTCGATACGTTGTAATGATTAGTTTTTCATTCTCTCACAAGTATTTCCTGTGGAGCTCATCCCAAACATTTGTTTACCCTTTCCTCAGTTGAAATTTTGTTGGACTCCAGAGACATTTAAATGTCATCTGGACTAGCTTTCTTAGTGCACAGTTTCTTCATAGCATTTTTCATCTGGTCTTTTCTTAAGGTATAAATTAAGAGATTTAACATGGGAATTATGAGGGTATAGAATACAGAAACTGCTTTATCAATGGTTAAATTAGTTGCAGGTCTCATATACACAAATATGCAAATCACAAAGAACAAGACAACCACTGTGATGTGGGAGACACAGGTAGACAGGGCTTTGCGCCTCCCCTCTAAGCTGTGGTATCGTAGAGATCGCAGAATGACCACATAGGAGACCAGCAAAAAGAGGAAGTTTAACAGGCAGAGGACCCCTCTGTTAGCAGCTACAAAAATCCCTAGTGTGTGAGTATCAGTGCAGGCAGAAATGAGCAAAGGGTTCTGATCACACATGAAGTGATCTATGATGTTAGGGCCACAGAAGGGTAATCAGAACATGAAAAGGATCTGTATGGTTGTGTGAAGTAAAGCTCCCATCCATGACACTCCCACTAGCAGGCCACACACCCGCTGGTTCATGATGGTATTATAGTGCAGGGGCTTACAAATGGCCACATAGCATTCATAGGCCATCACAGTAAGCAGGATGACTTCAGAACCTCCAAAGAAATGTTCCACAAAGATTTGAGTCACACATCCATTGAATAGGATGGTCTTCTTTTCATGGAGTGAATCTACAATCATTGGAGTACTGACAGAGGAATAACAGGTATCTATAAAGGAAAGATTGGTCAGGAAGTAGTACAGATTGGTCCAAGAAGTGGACTGGCAATGATGGTGACCACAATGAGCACATTTCCTACCACAGTGATGATGTAGATTACAAAAAAACTGCAAATATGATTTTCTGCATTTTTGGATTCTCTGTAAGCTCCAGTAGAACAAATCCTGTCTATAGCTGTAAAACTATATAAAAGGAATTTGCTCTTCATTTGGTGGAAAATAGAGAGCCATGGAAGATATTGAGAATATAAGTAGAAGGATTCAGAGCAATCTAGAAAAAGAGGAATATTGGGTTATTGGGATATTGTGAAGATGTTTGTGTGTCTTGGAGGAAAAATGGCATATGGTTCAGAAAGGAGGTGGATATCAGAGACAGAGAAACAAGTTAGGAAACTATTTGTAGTAGTTGACATAAGAAATAACAGGGTATTGGTTATGGTAATGAAAGAAAGAGTAAAAAAAGCTACTATAAAGCATCCATAATGTTTTTAGTCTGAATAGAATTAACTTTATAATAGCTAATAATATATATATCTTTCAGTGATTCTTTTCTATGTGTACAGCATGTAGGTAAGAGCTTTGTACATGTGATTTAATTTTCTTTTTCTAATAACCTTGTGGTTGGACTAGCTCACCCATTTTCTATGTGAGGTAAGAGTAAAGACCATGACCAGATTATAATTACAATAGCAGTGATAATATTAACTAATACTTCCTGAGTACTTTGTGCTCTAAGAATTTTGCAGACACTGGATCACTTAATAGTACAAATCTTTGAGATGGGTATTTTATTATTTTTCTAGTTATTTTACACACCAGCAATTGGAAGCACAGAGATGTTCAGTATCAATCCCAAAATCAGGCAGCAAAAAAATGGCAGAGTCAGAGTTAAGTTTTAGATTATTCTGATTTTTTTCTCCAATTTCTTCAATCAATATTCTATATTGTTATAACAAACAATACTGAAATAGTAATCTTCTTTTGACATTACCATAATGATTATTATTTTGATACTATTTTGGAGGCTTTCATCAGAATATATGTCTGTGTGTGTCTGAGCATGTGTGTGTGTGTATATGCTTCTTGGATGTATTAAGTATTTAAAACAATGTGGTACAGCTTTCATGAAGGGCCCCTTAAGTTTTGCCACTTCCTAAGTCCCTTATCTCCCCTCCCCATCCCTATTTCTCTTATCCCCCCTGGAGACTTCTGTAAAATCCTGAAAATGTCACAGTGGCTAAGCATATTGGCTTTAGAATAAAAAAGACCAGCCAAAATCCTGGTTCTTTCACTGGAAAGTTCTTTTATGTGGCAGACATTCCTTGGTATCTTACATCTTGTAAATCAGAGTAATAACATTTACCTCACAGATTGTTCTGTGAATTGAGAGAGCATGTGTGAACATATCCAGCACAGGGCTAGAGAATATATTGGCTTTCACATATCCCATTTTATGACTGTGTAAGCACCTAGAGATCAGAAGAACTGATACTTAGAGAAATAGTACAGAGGTACATTTAACCATGTAATAAAACCAAGGAGAATCATCTTGAAATGTATCTTAAAAGAATTACAGCGACTCCTATTACCCAAATCAAAATAGCAGTCTATCCCATGAAGGATTCTTCATATTCATGCTTGTACTAAATTTATTAGCTGGTTTTCATGTCACTCCCTATTCATATTTCTGTATGTTGTGTGTATTTAAATGTTGTTTCAATCCTTATGATTAGTGTTGATTATTAAAGGAGATGTTCTCAAGATATAAGGATGGTGGCAGAAGACGGAGATCTCAGTTACAGTCCTGGAAATTTCTTAACTTCTATGAGTCACAATATTTTTAACTATTAATTGAGGGTAATGATATTTAATATCACTTGATGGATTGGAATGGGGAAGACATATAATATTTGAAAAGTCTTGAAAATTATGATTTGTAATATGAAAAGCAATAATCTTTAATAAAAGCCATTGTTATGGAAAAAAATTCCTTTGTAGTCTTTATAGATGATCTTCATGTTTTGGGGTATTGACAAACAATCCCATCTTCAAACTGACCTTCTATTGGAATAAATATTTTTCAGTATGCAGATGTCACACACTTGGAAAAAAACTATTCAGTTAACTAAATCGACAATTAAGAAAGAGTTCATAAGAGTCTAAATATTTCCTCTTAGACTAAATCCTGAAAAACCTTTTCCCAGAAAATCTGGGATATTATTTTAGAATAGACTAACTTGAAACACTATGGAGAATTGGTCACCTATATGTGGATGGCTCTGTTCCTGCAGGACAAGAGGCAGAAAGTGTGTAGGAAACACATTTCAATGTGTTCCTCTGCCCATGATCTTGCTCTAGAGATGTGAACAGCAGAAAATCATTTTCACTTTGCACAGCATAGATATTTAAAGATTTCCATAAAAGTTCAGAGACCTGTTCTTTTAGCTGCTGCTTGCTCTCCCAGGAATTAATTATCTCCTTTGATGGAAAGACTATGTCTTTGAAACAGGTACTTTAGAGCACAATATTTGAGAAGCATCCATTCATTAGTGGGAATTGAATTCCCTGCACTTGAAAACTTAACCAAATGGTAGTCCTCATTCTCTGTCTGAACCACTGTTGTTAAGAAGGCTGAAAGGCATGTGAATAGCAGGAAGATATCATTCCAGCATGTGAATCTTTGATGCAATTTCCCTGTTGACTCATGTCACAGAGGAAGCATCTGTTTCTTATCAGTCTTACAACTTTTCTGGAAGCCCATTATTGATTACTTGAGAGCTAGAGTAGTGAGGACATAAAAATAATGGTAGCTATTTTAAAGTACTTGCGTCCTAATGTTGTTTTTCACATTGTATCAGAGGGATTTGGGAGTAGATAGAAATAACAGAAAGCTTCAGATTGTTGCTCTGATGTCTATGGATCTGGTAATGGAATACTAGGCAGCATTAAAAATGTAGAAAGATAGCTATACCACAGCAATAGAGTTCTTTTTGTTCTAAATCCTTGTCATTTAGTTTATTAGTTTTTTAAAATTTTCTTTAAAAAAAATTGAGCTTATGTAGTGGTAAATTATTCAGAATTTTTTTCATCTTCTGATTGGCTGCTTTTGTATCTTCATTTTTGACATTTCTTTTCACGTAACTTACACATTTTAAAAATAAGGAATATGAGTTTCTTATTAATGAATTGTGAGTGTTCTTTATATATTTTCTTATAGTTCATGCTTATTGTAACATATATGAAGCTTTTTGTGGATCCCAGAAAAGATCATGTTCTCAGAGTTGGTGCATTCCTATAGATGTGGGACCTGTTGATTAGATTATTTCAGTGAGCAATGACTCAGGGTGGGTCTTGGACCTCTTGCTGGAGTCCTTAATAAAGGAGGAATAAAAGCCTCACAAAGATGCAGGAATTAAAGTCAATGAGAAACCAGGTGATGAGCAGGGCCACCATTATACCCTGCCATGTGCCTGATCACCCAGAGCTATTACTTGGTCTACTCTGGACTTTTCTGAGAATGCACTTATCCTCGTACATGCATATGGTCTTTTAGATTACCTGTTATAAAAAAGGCTTTTCAAAGACTTTCTTTCCCCATGTCTAACCTTTCATAGCCTCTTCCTTACCAGATTGTTCAGTCTCCCTGCTGCTTTGCCATCTAGCATTCATTGCTTAGGCAGCTTCAATCACTATATTTTCATTTTGTATTTTAAAAACATGTCAACCAGGAGGCAGTCTCTAGAGCTTTGAGAACTTTCCAAGGCATGAATATCTTAGGCAACCACCAGAGTCAATTCCTAAGGAAGCCACCAGACAGGTCAAAGTACATACAATTCTTTTAGTCAATGTCTAAATTGTTGCTAGGGTGGAAGTATGGAATAATTTTTGGGTAATTTAATATGCTACAATTCTCTAACTAAAGTTATCATATTCCTTCTTCATTAATCATTGCCCTCGTATTGTATGCTATTTATATATATATATATTTAATTTAAAAAGTTTTACAGAAAATTCATGCACAAATACCATGTCCTAAAGTACCCTTCATTTAATAATAATTTGCACTGTATAGAAACTTTGTTAAAATTGATGAAAGAATATTATCATAATTGTATTAATTAGAGCCCATAGTTTACATTAGATTTCATTGTCTGCTATGTATAGTCTTATGCATTTTTAAACAATATTCTATTAACATATAAATTTTAATATTTCCCCTTTTAAGCATATTCAAATATAAACCTAGTGATGCTAATTTCATTCACAATGAAATGCTACCATCAATCCCAACCATTACCACAACATTTCCATCACCCAAACAGAAATTATGTATCTATTAAGCATTAATTCTCCATTACTCATTGCCATCCTGCCTCCAGGTAACCTGTATTCTATATTCTGATTCTATGAAATTGCTTATTCTAATAATTTCATATCAATGATATGAAACAATATTTGTCTTTTTGTGTCTGGTTTATTTTTCACAAAATATGTCTTCAAGGTTCATTTCATCCATGTTGTTGCATATATCAGAACTTCATGCCTTTTTATGGGTGCATAATATTCCATTGTATGTACATACCACATGTTTATCCATCATTTGTTGATGGACACCTGGGTGGTGTAGCCTTTTGGCAATTTGATGTAATTATGAATTCCAAAAATATAATTGGATCATGCTTGTAAACTGATCTGCTAATCTGGGCATGATTAAGTTACGATTAGGGTGTTGACTGGGCCACCTCAGTCGGGCATTGAGCCCCACCCCTTGGTGGGTGGGGGAATCAAATATAAAAGCCAAGGCAAAGGACAGAGGGAGCTGGTTTTGAGTGGCAGTTTTAATGTTGGAGTTTTCATGTTGGAGAGAAGGCCCCGGGATAGAGATAAGCCATTTGCTGAGAGTTTACAGCTGGCCTTGTGGAGAGAAGCAAAGCCTAGAGAGCCTTATAGTCTACAGCTGACCTTGTGGAGGAAACATAGGCACTGAGCTTGGAGAGAAACGCATACCCGGGAAGAGAGGAACCCAAGAAGCCTGAACCCTGGCAAACGTCGGCAGCTGTCTTGATCCAGCATGTGGCAATGGACTTTGGTGAGGGAAGAAACTTAAGCTTTATGGCCTGGTAACTGTGGACTTCTACCCCAAATAAATACCCTTTATAAAGACCAACCCATTTTTGGTATTTCACATTAGCACCCCTTTGGCTGACTAATACAGGTGGCTTCTATCTTTGGTGTTTGTTGACAATGCTGCCACAATATTGGTATCTAAATACCTGTTTGTATTCTGCTACTAACTATTGTGAGTATATACCAATAGTGGGGATTTCCTGGTCATATGATTATTCTTTTCATAACTTTCTGAGGAACTGCTAAATTATTTCCCACAGTGGTGTCACTATTTTACATTTCCTCAACAAAAAATGAGTGCTCTTATTTCTTTATGTGCTCCCGAGCACAAGAAGGGATTTTTAAAAAATAATTGGTATTCTAGTGGATTTGAATTTCCTAATGGCTGATGATGTTGAACATCTTTTCATGTACTGTTTGGTTATTTGTATATCTTTTAAGAGGAATGTCTAAGAGTTTTGCCCATTTTTAAAATGGGTTTGTCTTTTTGTTGTTGACCTATGGGATTTCATTATATATTCTAGAAATTAAACCCTTATTGTATATGTATTTTCCAAATATTTTCTCCTATTTTGTACATTGTATGTTTACTTTTCTAATGAAGTATTTTGATTCACAAGAATTAATTTCAATGAAGTTTATTTTTCTATTGATTTTCTTTAGATGTTCATGTTTTTG
>JAQZBX010000982.1:0-65023 GCA_029593785.1 Cabassous unicinctus | reverse complement strand
GTTTTTGTGCTATTACCATGTTATTTTGATTACTGAAGTTTTGTAATACATTTTAAAATCAGTAAGTATGAGGCTTCCATCCTCATTCTTCTTTTTCAAAATAATTTCAGTGACTAAGGGACCCTAACTTCTCCTGTAAATTTTATTATTGACTGTTCCATTTCTTCAGAGTGTCATTGAATTTGATTGGGATTGGGTTGAATATGTAAACCACTTTGGATAGAATTGGTATTTTAATATTTATTATTCTAATCTGTGCACATGAATGTCTTTCCATTCACTTAGATCTTTTTTAAAATTTCTTCTAGAAATGCTCTGTGATTTTCTGTGCATAAAAACTTTACATACTTAATTAATTTTATTCTTATATATTTCTTTTCCTTACTATTATAGGTGGAATTTTTGAATTTATTTCCACTTCAGAATGTTCATTACTAGTGCATGGAAACAGTACTGTTTTTTTAATATTGAGCTAGTACCCCTCTAATTATCTTATATTTTTATTATCGCTAGTAGTTTTATTGTGGATTTTTCAGAACTTTCTGAGTATAATATAATGTCAACTACAAATAATGAAACTTTTAGTTCTTCTTTTCTAATTTGGATGCATTTTCTCTTGCCTTATTGCAGTGGCTAGAACTTCCAGTACAATGTTGTATAATTGGTGGCTGGGCATCTTTGTGATTTTCCTAATCTTAGAGGGAAATATTTAGTCTTTCACATTGAGTATGATGTTAGCTTTAAGTTTCTAATACATGTCCTTTTTGTGTTGAGGAGTTTTCATTCCATTCCTAGTTTTGTAAATGTTTTCATTAAAAGAGTGTGCTGAATTTTGTCAAATGACTTTTCTAAATCAATTGAGATGATTTTGCACTATCTCTTCTACACTAGAGAAGATTTTGTATTTTGCTGCTGTTGGGTGAACTGTTCTGTATATGTCTGTTAGAAATAGTTATACCAACTAAAAGTATGTACAACTTGAAAGTAGTAGATTGAAATCTCCTAGTATTTGTGGAGAGCCAACTATTTCTCCCTTCAAATCTTTCAATATTTTCTTCATATATTTTTAGTTCTGCCCTTATGCACATGTATATATTTATAGTTATTATGTCTTCTTCTTGAATTAATCACTTTATCAATATATAAATATCTTCTCTGTCCTAACTATGATAACATGCATTTACACTTTTCCCGCCCTATGTCCCGCCACATTTTTTGTACTTGTTACCACTTATATCTTTGTACATTGTATGTCCAAAGCCAAAAATGTATTATTACTTTTTATGCATTTGCATTTTTTTTTACCTATAAGAAGTAAGCTGTGAAGTTACATACTAATAAATGCACTACAATAATACTGGCATTTATAATTACCCAAACATTTACCTTTACTACAGGTCTTTATTTCTTCATGCCACTTTGAACCACTGTCTAGTGTCTTTTCCTTTCATTCTGAAGAATTCCTATTAACATTGCTTTTAGGGTGATGAACACACTCAGCTTTTGTTTAACCGAGAATATCTTATTCCTTCTCTCATTTTTAAATTATTATTTATTATTTTTATATCAATATTACAAATTATTCAGTTAACTCAAGATAGTAACTAAAATAACAGTAAATCCACTTTAGTAAGAGATTACACTTCCTCTTTATTTTTGTTCATTTCTCAAGCTTGAAAGATATGGCACAATTTCTACTCAGACTGTTTCAAGCTGAGAAGGGACATAGATGTTATCAGGCAGAGGAATAGAATTGTTTTGCTTGCAGTTAAATACTCCTTGCTTTTGGGATGGGGCTGTTTCATCATCATCATTTGCTAGTTGTTCAGGGCAGGCCTAGAGAACTGGAAATCTACCAACCAGACCAATCACTGGTTCTATTATCATTTAAATTGAAAGATCAGGCTTTCTGTCCACATTCTTCCATCCAACCTCTCAACATGGTAGTCCACAGCAGTCTACTGATTGTATGAACTAATGTCACAAAGGAACCACTATATAGACAAGTATGATTGATTCCATTGGATGTGGGAGACATGCTTTTTGAAGTCCAAGGGATCTCAATAGGAAGTATTCCAACCTTGGGGGAGAAATTCTATCTCTATATTAAAAACATAGGGAAAAGATGTGGCTCAAGCAGTTGGGCTCCCACCTCCCACATGGGAGGTCCCAGGTTTGATTCCCAGTGCCTCCGGAAAAAACAAAAAACACAACAAGCAAAACAAGTGAAAAAACCAACTCCAGGAAGCCAATGTGGCTCAGTGGTTGAGCACTGGCTTCCCACATACAAGGTCCTAGGTTCACTCCCTGGCCCCTAGTACCTTGAAAAACAAAACAAATCAAAACAAACAAACAAAAAGCATAAAAGCTGTGTCTTATCTGGGAGAGATTCCTAATGACTTTTATAACCAAATATTGTGGGTTTTTTTACTGTACCAAATATTGTGGTTTGTTTCACTGGGTCTATTTCAACACAAGGTAGGCAATGCAACAGTGATTGCCTTCCAGAACTGCAGAATGCTGGACATTCTGACACCACAAGCTGGGGGTAGATTTGCTATGTTAGGAGAAAAATGCTGCTTTTACATAAATGGCTCTAGACATGTTGTGCATAACATAGACGATATAAAAAATGCAGTTAAAGTCCTCCACAAAATTGGAGAAATACAGCCCTTCAACCTACTCAGCTACTTTGGGCTAAGCAATGGGTGAGGTAACTGGTTGCAATCCATCATCTCCCAGGTAGGACTCAGCATAATTCTTGTTTCTAATACAGAGGGAGAAGTTCAAGCAGTCCTGACCAACATAATGGGAGTATGACATTAGATATCCTCCTCAACATTCACTTCAAGATTTTAAGAAAATGGTACACAAAAATGATATCTATCACAGCTGTGTACCATGCCCAAGACATACAGCTCACCATCCAAAATAGATGATAAGTATATCAAAATATTTTTTTTGTCTAGGGATCCCAGGAAAAAGCCATGGATGTAAAGATGAAATTACCAAAACCTGGAAGAGAAGGGAGTGACTAGCAGACACTGCTATGTGCCTTGCCACGTGACAGAGGAGCCAGGATTGCCAGTAGCCAGCCCAAGAATGTTGGCCTTCATGAAGAAAGCATTGCCTTGATAATGTTTTGATTTGGACATTTCCCAGGCTCAAAACTGTAAGCTAATACATTTCCTTTGTTAATGTCAATCCTTTTTATGATAATTGCTGGAGCAGCATAGGAAATTAAAACAGCATACAAAGTAATACTATTCACCCATCAGAAAGGAATGCATATCTGCAAAAATATGGGTGGATCTTGAAGACATCTCATATTGTGTGAAGTAAGGCAGCCATTTAAATGCAAATATTGATCACTGAAATTAAATTATTAGAATAAGCAATTTCATAGGCTCTGAAGCTAGAATACAGTTTCCAAGTGATCTGGTGGGTATAGGGACTGGGGGATTAATGCTTAATTGATACAGAATTTCCATTTTGTTGATGGGAAAGTTTTAATTATGGATGACAGTGATGATAGCACTACACTGTGATTATAATGAACAAAATTGAATTATGTATATGAATGTGGTTAAAGGGGAAATTTTAAGTTTTATATGTAACCTGAATAAAGTTTTTAAAATTCTGTAGGACTTTACAACACAAACAGTGCAACCTCAGGTAAACTGTGGACTATAATTATCAGCACAATTATAATAATATTCTTTCACCAATTATAACAAAGGTACCACACTTATGCAAAGTTTTAATAATTGAGGGGATTTAGAACTTTGCATGCCTACATAATTTTTGTGTAAACTTATAACTTCTCTAATAAAAAATATTATAGAAAGAATGTATCACAGCCAGAATAAAGTTAATGATGAAGGAAGCTCAGAACACATTCAGAGAACTGTGGAATTTTAACATACACAGAAATCAGTTCTCACTCCCATCTCAGCAGCAACCATGTGGATTGGTGGCCCACCTTCCTAGTGTATTGAAAACAAATGCACCGTTATCTTAAAAAATTGTGGTTATGTGTCTTGAATTGTCTGATGGCTATCTGAGGAACTGACTCTGGTGATTGCCTTCATTAATAAAGTCTTGGAAATGTCTCAATCCTGGAAGCAATTGCCGGTTGGCTTTCTTAAAGAAATAAAGGCAAATATAGTGTCTGCAGCTGCCTAAAACAACTAATGACAGTTGAAGAAAGCAGGAGAGACTTAAAAGTCTTATATATAAGAGGCTATAGAAGGATACACATTGGGAAATAAAGTATTTGAAAATCTACCTGTATAACAGGTACTCTAGAAGTCCACATGCATCTTCTGAGATAGTGCATGCTGAGAAAGATCCTCAGAAGACTCTAAGCTTTTATCATTGCCTGATGTTTAGACTTGTAACAATCAGGAAGTGAAGTATACACAAAATTTTAAAGGGTATTTAATAATGATTGCATCATAACAATGAAAACAATATTTAAATGCACTTCATTCACACAAAAGACATAACTATTAATAGATACTGACATAAAAAATCAGCTAATTACTTTAGTACAAACAGGAAAAGAAGAATCTTATGTGGAATAACTGCTAACATGATTAAGATTATATGCCTCTCTGGGGCTCCCTGTATTTTTGCTCTATGTGTGAATTCTTCCTGTCTTGTAGGAGCACAGACAGTCATACAATGGAATATATGAAAGCCCTATGTGTGTTCCCAGCACTATGTAGGATGGATTCATAATAGCCCTCTTAATCAATTCATATAACAGTATAGGATGTGGATACTATTACTCTGGTTATGCAGAATGTAAGATAATAAAATTGTACCCAAAGTAAATGAAGTTGTAAGCAGAAGAGTATTTTATCTCGTCTTTCTGATGCTAAAACCAATACACTAACTGCTTGTGACATTTTCAGCACTTTGCAGAAGACTCAAAGGAAAAACCAAGGAGATGGATAGAAATAAAGGAGAGGAGATTAGGCAACAAGAGAGAGGCCAAGTTGAGGAGGTCTTTCAATGAAAGCAGTACCACATTTTGTAATATTTAAGTGATCCAAGATGTCATTACATGTTTTATTAGTTACCATGAAAGAGTAATAAAATAATAATAATTACTATAGTAATATCAGAAGACTACTATATCAGCATTGTTTTTTTAAAAATAATAATATAGGGTATAGTTTAAGAAATGGAAGGAAAAACATAAACAGAGTAACCTAAGTCCTAACCCTGTCTCTGCTCTTTGCTAACTGCTTTATCTTGGGCAGGATGTTGTTTCTGATTCCTGATATATAAAAATATATAAAAATATTAAAAGTACCCACCTCAAAGGTTTATAGTGAATAAACCAATGTCTTCAATGCACTTAGAACACGGAGTGAACATTATATTTTGGCAAATATTATCGTAACTGTAGCTATTGTCATTAATATCTGAGATTGTTTCCTCATCTACACATGGGTAAACAATAACAACCACATAGTTTGTTATAAGGATTAAATGAAATCACATGTGCAGAGTATTTTTCTATATGCTGTACACATAGCAAGGAATCATTAATGAATATGTATTATTAACTGTCATAAACAATTATATTCAGATAAGAAATATTATAAATGCTTTACAGTAAAATTTTGTTTCTTTCACTAACATCACCAATAACCAGTTATTTGTTAATCAACTACTATAAATAATCTCTTAGCTAGTTTCTCTGTCACTGGCTGCCACCTACTTTCTGAACTCCAGACCATGTTTTCTTCAAGACATAGCAAATTCCCGATAATCCCCTTTCCCCAGATTCCTCTTTGTCCTTCTACTCATTTTTTCATTATCTTCCAGAAATCTCCATTTCCCATACAATAAGGGGTAAGTTACTTAGCATTATATAAATCTTCTATCTACCCTTCCCATGTTATCTGAAAATATATATACTAGCCACTACTTCCAAATTAGGCTGTTAATCATCAGTGAGCACAGGTGATCTCCTGTTCCACGTGTTTAAAAATTCATATCTATGTCCTTTACAGATTTCACTTGGGAGGCAGTTTTAGGGAGCCCCAAGAATTCATAACCTTTATTTCTATCTCAAAATCACATAGTAATGAACAAATCAATAGAATCCAGATGTTTATTGTTTCTTACAATGGGAAAGTTTAAGAAATTCGAGGCTGCATTAATAAAAATTCTTATATTATCAGATAATGTAATTAAGAGCCACGTGAAATTCACAGAGAATAAAAACATGACATAGTTTGTTCTCATGGGACTCACAGAGAATCCAGACATGCAGAAAATCATATTTGCGTTTTTGGTTTTTTTGTCATCTACATCATCACAATGGTAGTAAATCTGTTTATTATGGCCACCATCATTGCCAGTCCATTGTTGGGTTCCCCCATGTACTATTTCCTGGCCTATCTCTCCTTTATAGATGCCTGCTACTCCCCTGTCAATACTCCAAAACTGATCACAGATTCACTCCATGAAAAGAAGACCGTATCATTCAATGGATGTATGACCCAAGTTTGGGAATATTTCTTTGGAGGGTCCGAGATCATCCTGCTTACTGTGATGGCCTATGACCACTACGTGGCCATTTGTAAGCCCTTTCACTATACAACCATCATGAACTGGTGGGTATGTGGTCTTCTAGTGGGAGTGTCATGGATGGGAGGTTTACTTCACACAACCAAACAGATCCTCTTCATGTTCCTATTACATTTCTGTCACCCTAACATCATAGATCATTTCATGTGTGATCTGAACACTTTGCTCACTCTTGCCTGTGCTGCTACCCACACTCTAGGGCTTTTTGTAGCTGCTAACAGTGGGTTCATCTGCCTGTTAAACTTCCTCTTCTTGCTGGTCTCTTATATGGTCATCCTGTGCTCCCTACGAAACCACAGCTTGGAAAGGAGGTGCAAAGCCCTGTCCACCTGTGTCTCCCATATCACAGTGGTCATCTTATTCTTTGTGCCTTGCATATTTGTGTATATGAGACCTGCAACTACTTTACCCACTGATAATGCAGTTGCTGTATTCTACAGTAACATAACTCCCATGTTAAATCCGTAATTTATTCCTTAAGAAATGACCAGATGAAAAATGCTGTAAGGAAACTCTGCAATAAGAAAGCTGTTTCAGGTTACAAATAAATATCTATGGAGCACCAGCACTACATTTCAACCAAGGAAAGTGTCAAAAAGTATATTTGGGATGATCTCAACAAGTACTACTTATTGGAGAAAGGAGAAAGCTAATCATTGCAACTTATGGATTCTGCGCTGAAGGAAGCAGAGATGATTGCAAGACACGGGAGGAAAATTAACAGCTTCACTTTTTGTGTATTTGAAAAATTCTGTCCAATTGGTCTTAACTATTGTCTTAATCCATATGTATAGATTCAGAGACTTCCTCTAATAAAAATTAAGGGGACTAAAAAGGGGGTAGACATTGCTAATATCCCCCTTTTAAAAGTGAAGAAACACAAAGGGGACGGTAAAAACAAACAAAAAATCCACAGATATATTGAAGAGTCAGTAATCCTGTTTTGACTGATTTCACAGCTATACTCAACTGTGTTGAGTCACTGCCAGGCAATAGCCGGCCTCATCAAGAACAAACTTATAAAATGAAGACAGTGAGGAGACAAAGGTCACTTAATTATAATAGCAACAATTTATTGAGCCAGAGACTCTGCTTGGCAAGTTTTACATATTTCTTTTCCCATAGACATAAATCCAACAATTTTTCTTTAGTAAATGCTTATTTTTATATAACAGAATTCATGGTCATTCATTGCCTATATCATCTGTGAAGTTAACTATATTTCAGAGGTATAAAACAATGACATTTAATCTCTGATATAGGTAATGAAGTTTATGCCCTGTTTCCAACTTTCTTTGTGTGATTCAGAAAAATTTTATTATTCATTCAATCCATCTTATTATATAACCAAAAAGAAAGAATAATGACTCAAATAAAGTACTATATGAATGTTAGGCAGAAATTTCTATTTGTTAAATATGCGGTCATTCTCTATACAATACTTGCTAGCTAGATGCAATTATTTTTGCAAGGTAGCACACTGTGTGGTACACAATAAGTACTGGATGAATGTATATAATAGGAATAAATTAAATAAAATATAGAACATAAATTTAGTATGAAATCCTGGGGAATAATTTCCTACCTTTATCTGACTCAAATTCTCAGGAGACTTTAAGCTACATCTCATGGGGGTGATTACAATTTTATTGCATCTTTTAAATTCCTACTTAAACTCAGAAAAAAGGAAAGAAACTGATACTAAATTCCCAGCATATGAGCAAATAGTTTCCCTTGTTATACTCCCAGCTGTCAGCAAGTTTTCATTATCTTATGAATGTGGTCTGTTTGTGTTATGTTTTTTCTGTTTGTCAATGTACTTTTTGTTAAAATTTAATTATTAAATGCTGTTTTGAAAAGGATATGGCTCTGTCTACACATGAATAAATTTGATCCTGCATATATCCCATTAATTTCTTCTGCCTTCATTAAATCAGTAACCAACAATATTTTTGAGCCCAAGTAATGTGACAGTGGCTAGGCTGCAGTGGAAAATAAAAAGGTTCTACCTCACTGCAGAGCTTCAGGCAGCTTATTGTAACTGGGAATCCTGTTGTGTGGGGCAGAAATTAAAACAGCACAAGGGGCTATGAAAGTATATGGGAGGGATACCCAGCAAAATCCAGGAAAGGATCAGGAAAGGTGTCACAGATAAAAGACAAAAAATCATGAGCCTTCAAGAGTGAAAAGCTTTCCACAATATGAATAGGCTTGAGGTTGTGGTGAGAGCTTTTTAGGTGATGGAATATATAACAAAGGCCAAGAGGTCAAATTGAGTATGATGTAAGTACAAAACATGCAATTCAGTATAAACTATGTGTATGAATACATGTATTCTTTCAACAATTCTTTATTGAATTTCCATTGTGTGTCATTCACTGTGCTAGGCAATGAGAGGGTATAATATAAAAAGAAAGTAACAAAGCAGGAAATATATAAACAGGGAAGATCAGAAAGAGTCCTATAGTCTTATTAAGGTTTGATGCTAAGGACAATGGGGAAACTGCTTAACTAGTACAGGATACAGTGGACTTGAAATTTAGAATTACTCTAACTATTGTGGGGGGACCAGACTGAAATTAGGACAGCAGTTCAGAGTTTATCCTATTTATTTAGTGATCAGAATGAAACTTGAACTATGTTAGTGCCAGTGGGGAGTCAGATTGTTGTGGACACAGTCACCAGGCCTGGGCCACCACGTCCCAGCCACTTTCATTCTGGGCTGCAACTATCACAAAGCTGCATACTTCTCTGTATGTGTGTACCAGACTAAATGAAAGCTACCTCACATGAGGGATATTGCCACTTCCCCAGGGCCCACTAAGGCACAATGACTGACTGGCATAGGGATACAAAAAGCTGGACTCCTTGCCTCTCTCTCTCATATTTACTGTGCCCCTCATCCCTTCTATAAATCAATTTCATAAAAATTTCCATGTCAGATTTTGCATCTAAGGAATCAGAGGTGTAATGGAAAGATATAAAAGGATTCAATTATATTCAGGAGTTATAATCTAAACAATGATGATAAAGAATAGAAAGAGAAAGTAAGTGAATGAAACCAAGTTTTGGCTTAGATCACTGAATGGAGGTGTGAACACAAGATGGAACACAAAAAAGATGAGTGTTGTTTGGAATATATTGATTGAGATGCCATGGAAAATATCCAAGTAACAATGCAGAAGGCATTTACTATATGGATCTGATCCTCAGAAAAAAGGCCTGGGTGGAAGAAATGTAGGATTCTTGAGCATGTAGGTGGTATTTAAGCGAAAGAAACTCTAAGCATCACCTTGGAAGTGTGCTTAAAGTGAGAAGGGAGAACGGAACAGAATTTCCTAAATGTGTTTCAGGGAACCATGAGTGATCCTCATGGTCTATTAAATGAGTCGTAGACTTTTTGATATTTTCAGGAAAAATACAAAGTAAATTGATCTCAATTTAAAATTTTAAAAATTCCTTGACTTGATCTCAATCTCAGCAGAAAAGCTCTCAGTCTTTCACCATTGAGTACATTGTTAGCTGTGGGCTTTCATATTTGCACTTTACCATGTTGAGAAAATTTCCTTCTATTCCTAACTCTCAGGGTGTTTTTGTAAATAATGGTGTATTTTGTCAAATGCCATTTCTGCATCAATTGACATGATCGTGTTATTTTTCTTCTTCATTTTATAAATGTGGTGTATGACATTGATTTTTTTCTGTGTTGAACCACCCCTGCGTGCCTGGGATAAATCCCCCTGGATTGTGGAGTCTAATTCTTTCAATGTGCTTTTGGATTCAGATAGCAAGTATTTTGTGAGGATTTTTGCAGCTACATTCGTTAGAGAAATTGGTCTGTAATTTTCTTTGGCTTTGTTATTTTTGTTATTTTGTTATTTTTATGATGTTGGCTTCATAGAATGAGTTTGTTAGCATTCCCTCTTGTTCAAATTTTTGGAAGATTTTGAGCAAGATTGGCATTAGATCTTCTTTGAATGTTTGGTAGATGTCACCTGTGAAGCCATCTGGTCCTGGGCTTTTCATTTATGAGTGTTTTCAATTAATATGTTTCTTTTATTGAAGTATATCATTTATACAGTAACATACTTAAACAATAAGTGTATAGTAAAAGTTATGCATTTACAAAATAAACATGCATAACATCATACAGGGGTCACATATATCCCCCCTATACAAAACCTTGTATTGTTGTGAAACATTTGTTACAAACTATCCAAGATCATCAAAATATTACTACTAACTATAGCCCTTATCTTACATTTTGTGTATTTTCCCCCAACCCACACTACAGTTTTTTAATTTTTTAATTTTGTGTATTTTATTGACGTATAACATTCATACATGAACATACATAGAAAAAGTGTATAGTAAAAGTGAACTTACAAAACAAACATGCATACTATCATACAGGGCTCCCATACATCAACCCATCTCCAACACCTTGCATTGTTATAAGACATATGTTACAATGAAAGAATATTGTCAAAATCTTATTATTAACTATAGTACGTATCTTATATTTGGCATATTTTTCCTCCAACCCACTTTATTATTATTTTTAAATACATTTTTATTATAGAAGTTGTGAACTCACAAAACAATCATGCACATGTGTAGAATTCCCATACAACACCCCTTCATCAACACACCACACCATGGTGGAAAATTTGTTACAGATTATGAGATAATATCATCAGAATATGACCATCAACCATGGTCCTTAGCATACATTTGGCATGCTTTTTCCATATTCCTCCATTATCAACACAGTACATCTTTGGCATAGATGCATGAGTATCAAAGCATTGTTGTTAGTCATGTTCCATAGGTCACTCCTTTTGTATTTTTCCCATCTGTCTTCACATTCATACTGCCCTGCAGTAGTGATGTACATCTTCTCTAGCTTACAAAGGACACTCTTGCATCTGTACCATCAACCACAGTTCTCATCTACCTTAGGTTTCACTGTGTTATTCAGTCCCTAGATTATTCTCTAGCTTTCTTTCAATTGACATTTACATCCCTAGACTGCCTTTTCCAGCCACATTCCCATTTATAAACCAGCTGTTACTCACTGCACTGTGTTACCATCAGCTCTATACATTTCCACACTTTTACAGTAAAGTTAGTTAAAACTTCTGCATACATTAAGCATCAGTAGTCCTTCTCAGCCCTCCTCTAATCTCCTTTAAGAATCCACCACCTACCACCAACTCTTGAAGATGTTTTCCTACATTTTCTTCTAGAAGGTTTATTGTTCTTGTTTTTATATTTAGGTCTTTGATTCTTTTTGAGTTAATTTTGTATAAGGTGTGAGATAGGGGTCCTCTTTCTTTCTTTTGTCTATGGATATCCATTTCTCCCAGCACGTTGAATGCACTGTTCTAACTGAGCTGGGTGGGTTTGACAGGCTTGTCAAAAACTACTTGACCATAGATGTGAGGGTCTGTTTCTGAACCATCAGTTCAGTTCCATTGGTCTATGTGTCTATTTTATTCTAGTACCTTGCTGTTTTACCACTATAATTAGTTAATATGATTTAAAGTCTGGAAGTGAGAGTCTTCCAATTTCACACTTCCTTTTTAAGATGTTTCTGGATATTTGGGGTCCCTTACCCTTCCAAATAAATTTGATAATTGTGTTTTCTATTTCTTTAAAAAATGCTGGTGGAATTTTTATCGGAATTGCATTGTATCTGTATATTAATTTGGGTAGAACTGACATCTTACTGCTATTTAGTCTTCCAATCCAAGAGCATGGAATGTTCTTCCAATTATTTAGGGATTTTTAAATTTATTTTAACAATGCATTGTAGTTTTCTTATTACAAGTGATTTACAACCTTGGTTAAATTTATTCCTAAATATTTGATTCTTCTATTTGCTATTATAAATGAAATTTTTTCCTGAATTCTTCCTCAGATTGTGCATAAGTAGTGTCTTTTAAAGTCTATTTCACCTGATATACATATAGGTATAGTTACTCCACCTTTTTTTTTTGGTTACTGCATGTGTAGAATATCTTTTTCCAGCCTTTCACTTTCAATCTATGGGTATCCTTGGTTCAAAGGTGAGTCTCTTACAGAAGCATTTGATGGTTCATAAGTTCTTATCCATCCCATCAGTCTGTGTCTTTTGATTGGGGAGTTTAATCCATTAACATTCAATGTTATTACTGTAAAGGCAGTTCTTATTTCACCCATTTTGACCTGTGGGTTTTATTTGTCATGTTTAATTTTCACCAGTCTTTTGAGCCTTTTAATTACTATTACTGATATAATCTTCAAGTCTAGACTCTTTTCCAAGCCTCTCTATCCTGTCTTGTCTTTTCAGACTGTAGCATATCCTTTAATATTTTCTGTAGAGCCAGTCTCTTTGTAATAAACTCTCTCAGTTTCTGTTTATCTGTGAATATTCTAAACTCACACTCATTTTTGAAAGACAGTCATACTGGATATTCTTGACTGGAAGTTTTTCTCTTGCAGTATCTTAAATATATCATACTACTGCCTTCTTGTCCCCATGGTTTCTATGAGAAATCTGTAATTAATCTTATTGGGTACCCCTTACATATTATGTGTTACTTTTCTCTTGCTGGTCTCAGAATTCTCTCTTTGTCTTTGGCATTGACATTCTTTTTCATATGTGTCTCAAAGTCGGTCTATTTGAATTTATTTGGATGGCAGTACATTGTGCTTCTTGAACACAGATTTCTATGTCCTTCAGTACAGTTGAGAAATTTTCTACCATTATTTCTTCAAATATTCCTTCTGCCCTTTTCCCTTCTCTTCTCCTTCTGGGACACCCATGACATGTATGTTTGCATGTCTCTTTCTGTCATTTTGTTCCCTGAAGCCTTGTTAAAATTTTCCTGTTCCTTTCTTCATCTGTTCTTTTGTATATTCACTTTCAGAAGCCATGTCTCCAAGTTCACCTTTCCTTTCTTCTGCCTCCTCAAATATGCTGTTATACAACTCCAGTGTATTTTTTATTTCATTTATTGTGCCTTTCATTCCCATAAGATCTGCTATTTTTCTAAGTATGCTTCCAAATCCTTCTTTGTGCTCATCCAATGCCTTCTTAATATCTTTAACATCTTTAGCTATCTCATTTAATATTAAGGATAATTGTTTGAATAGCTATGATTAGTTGTCTCAACACCTTTATGTCATCTGGAGGCTTAACTTCTTCCTTTAACTGGGCCATATCTTCTTATTTCTTCATATGGATTGTAGGGTTTTTTGTTGGTGTCTTGGCATCTGGCTTACTAGATGTATTTATTCTGGGCACACTTTCTCCCTTTAGTTTAGGGATTTATTGCCATTTCTCCCTTGCTGTTTGTGTAGAAGGAGTTGAGGATGTAGTTGGGGCTGTAAGCTGTGGAGGCTCAAGCTGCTTGTGTTGCCCCAGGGACCAAAGATTTTCTCCCACTTTTCTCCTTTGCCAAGGGTAGGGACAGAGACACAACCCTGTGTAATAATCCAAGGCATGGAGGCCAAGACCTCCTGTAGTGGCCTGGAAAGACTGATGAAGCTTCACACCCCATCTTCCCCTGCCTGGGGCAGGGATGGAGCTGCAGATGTGGGCAGCAATCTATGCCATGTGGATCCAAAATGACCACAGGTAGACTGACATAACACTGGGATCCCTCCCTGCCACAGGTTGGAATGGACCCTTTGGACTGCCCAACAATCTAATTCATGTAAGCTGAATTCACCTGCAGTTGCCCTGTGAGGCTGCGGGAGTACTGTACCTTCTGCACTTTAAGGGTAGGAATAGAACCACCAATGCTCAATAATACAGTCTGAGTAGGCTGAAAATTCCTGCCATTGCTCAGAGAGGCTGAAGAAACAGCAGCCCCCTGCTATACTATTGGGTGTTGGGGGGTTGATCCACAGGCACTGATAGTTCAGTCCCTGTAGGCCAAGAGTACCTATCATTGTCTGGAGAATCTGAGTGCATCCCAGGCCCCTCCTATTCTCTTGGGGTTGGGGGTGGATCCACGTGTACCCACCAGTCCAGGACATGCAGGACAAAAGTGCCTGCTGTTGCCCATAAAGACTGAAGAAACACAGCTCCCTTTTTAGCTTATTATAGGTGTCCGACTATTCAATCTGATTGGGCTGTAAGCACCTGCAGTCACATAGAGAGGCTGAGAAAGCACAGCTCCCATCTTATCTTATTGGGCTTCAGGGATGGAGCTACAGGTGCCCGAGTATCCAGACTGTGTGGGCTGAAAGCACCTGCATTTTTCCAAAAAGGCTGAAGCTCCAAATCCCTCCTATCCAATGGGGTTGGTGGGGTGAAGATGGAACTGAAGATGCTCAACAAGCCAGTTTGTGTGGACTGAAGTGCCTGCAATTACCTGGAGAGGCTGGTGTAGGTCCAACCAGCTTCTTCCCTGCCAGACATGGGGCCTAGGCTAGGGCTGCAGTCTAATTTGGATGGAAAGAAGCTGGCTCCTACCAGCACTGTGATTTGCAATCAACCTTGCTTCTGCTCATGCTGGGAGCAGAGTCAAAATGGCTACTACTGGCCTCTTTCTGACCTGTGCAAGTTCAAACTTTAGCTGTTCTTAAGGTTATACTTTACCCAGCCGAATTTATTAATCAGTAGCTGATGTTGGTCGCCAAACATCTCTTCCTCTTTTGTTTTGGGGAAACGGAGCTTCCAACTTCAGCCACAGAATAGGTCCTGAGGCAGCTTCCACTGCCAGAGTAGGATGAGCACTGGCCGCTGCAGCATGGCCTGTAGTTTCCTGGAGAGGCTGGTGCAGATTCCCCAGCTTCCTCCCTGCCAGAAGTGCAGCTGAGGCTTTGCTAGAGCTGCAATCTGAGCTGGATGGAAAGGAGCTGGTCCCTACCAGCACTGTGATTTTCATTTTCTGTCTGCCCCACTGCCCCTCATGCAGAGTTCAAATGACAGCTACCAGCCTCTTTTTTACTTGGACAGGTTCAAACTTTAGCTGTTCTTAGGATTACACTTTAGCCAGCTGAATTTACTAATCAGTAGCTGAAGTTGGTTCTCAACTATCTCTTCCTCCCCCGATTTTTGGGAAATGGAGCTTCCAATTCTAGCCACGGAATACCTCCTGAAGCAGCTTGCACCGCCAGTGGGGTACGGGCACCAGCATCTGAGGCATGGAGTGTGCTGCTCAAAAATCTTCTCTGCAGAGGGGCAGCTCCTTCTTCAATTCTTTCAAGGATATTTCAGAATGGTTTTCTGGTCACCTGGAACCCCCAAACAGATGCTTTAGATAGCTCTGGGTGATTAGTAACTGCCCTTTAGAATGAGCTGACTCTTGGAGCTCCTTACTGTGCCACCATCTTTCTGTTCTGTTTTGTTTCTGTTTTTTTTTAAATATATTTTTATTAAAAGGTTGTGAACTTACAAAGCAAACATGCACATGTATACAATTCTCATACTGTTTCAATCTCATTACATGTTATTGATTTGTTGAGGTCTTCTATTTCTTTTAGGTTAGTGTAGGTTGTCCACATGTTTTTAGGAATTTGTCCATTTTGTTTTTGTTGTCTAGTTTGTTGGCATATATTTGTATGTTCTTATAATCTCTTTTATATCTGCAGAGACAGTGGTGATGTCCCACTTCTCATTTCTGATTTTATTTATTTTGCATCTCTTCTTTTCTTTGTCAGTCTAGCCAAAGGTTTGCCAATTTTGTTGATCTTGAAGAACCAAATTTTGGTTTTGTTTATTCTCTCTAATGTTTTGTTCTTGTTGTTCTCCTTTTCATTTACTTCTGCTCTAATCTTTGTTATTTATTTCCTTCTGCTTGCTTTGGCAAGTGCCTCCATATGTGCATTTAGGTCTTCAATTTAAGCTCTTTCTTTCCTTTTTATGTAACTATTGAGGGCTGTAGATTTTACTCTCATGATTGCCTTTGCCCTTTGCTGTATCCTACAGGTTTTGAGATGTTGTGTTCTTGTATTCATTTATTTCAAGACATTTATTGATTTCTCTAACAATTTCTTCTTTTTCCCACTGATTATTTAAGAGTGTGTTGTTTAATCTCTGTATATGTGTGAAATTTCCCTTCTAACCACCTCTTATTGATTTCCAGCTTCATTACATTATGGTCAGAAAAAGTGCTTTGTATAATTTCAGTCTTCTAAAATTCATAGAGACATGTCTTGTGACTCAACATATGGTCTATCCTGGAGAAGGATCCATGAGACCTTGAGAAGAATGTATATAATGCTCAAAAGATATCTGTTAGGTCTAGTTCATTTAGCATATCACTCAAGCTCTCTGTTTCCTTTATAAAACCTCTGTCCAGATATTTTATCCAATGTGGAGAGTGGTTAATTGAAGTCTACAACTATTATTGTTGGGATGTCTATTTTTCCTTTCAGGTTTGACAGTTTGTGTCTCATGTATTTAGGGGCACCCAGATTAGGTTCATAAATACTTATGATTGTTTTTTCCTCTTGGAGAATTACCCCTTTTATTAATACATAATGACCTTCTTAATTTTTTTTATAACAGTTTGCATTTAAAGTCTATTTTGTCCAATATTTGCATCACTACTCCAGATTTTTTCAGTTACTATTTGCATGGAATATATGGCATCTTAGGTGTGTCTCTTGTAGACACCATTTAGATGGCTCACATTTCTTTACCCATTCTTTCAGTCTATGTGTTTGATTGGGAAGTTCAATCCATTAATATTCAATGGTAATACTGTAAAGACATTATTTACTTTGTGTGATTTATCTTTTAGTTTTCCATTGTCATATCTTACAATTATCCATCATTTTAACCTTTTAGTTAGCCTTACTAAAAATTTTCATTTCTACACTATTCTCCAAGTCTCTCACCCTTGTCTTTTCCTTTCTGGCTGTAGCAATCCCTTTAGTGTTGCTTGTAAATCCCATCTTTTGGTAGTAAACTCTCTCAGTTTTTGTTTGTCTCTGGACTTTAAATCCACTGTAATTTTCTTTGCCAGATAAAGAATAAAGAATTCTTGGCTGGCAGTTTTTCTCTTTCAGAACCTTAAATATATCATACTACTACCTTCTTGCTTCCACTGTTTCTGAGGAGAGATCAGCACTTAGTCTTATTGAGCTTCCCTTTCTATGTGATGCATCACTTTTCTCTTTTTCCTTTCAGAATCTTCTCTTTTCCCCTGGCTTTTGAAATTCTATATAGTAGATGGCTCAGAGTAGGGGTATTTGGATTTATTCTGTTTGAAGTATGTTGTCCTTCTTGGTTGTTGATGTTTATATCTTTCATATGGGTTTGGAAGTTTTTGGACATTGTTTCTTCAAATATTTTTTCTGCCCATTTTCTGTTGTCTTCTCCTTCTGGGACATTACATCATGTATGCTTGTGTGTTTCCCATTGTCATTCAATTCCCCAAGACTCTCTTCTATGTTTTCCATTCTTTTCCTTTCTTTTCAAGTTCAGATTCTCTATCCTCCAATTCACTAATTCTGTCCTCCACTAATTCAAGTCTGCTGTTATATGCTTCCAATATATTTTTTAAATATTTTTATTGAAGTGTATCATTCATACATGACATGCATAAACAATAAGTGTATAGTAAAGATTGTGAACATACAAAATAAACATACATAACATTATATGGGGGTCTCATCACTCCTCCACCAACACTTTGCATTGTTGTGAAACATTTCTTACAAACTATGCAAGAGCATCATCAAAATATTACTATTAACTATAGTTTCCATCCTACATTCAGTGTATTTTTCCTCCAACCCACCCTATTCTCTAAAAATATATTTTATTACAGAGGTTGTGAACTGGCAAAACAATCATACACACATGTAGAATTCCCACACAGCACCCCTTCACCAACACACCACAACATGCTGGAACATTCACCACAGGTTATGAGATAATATCATCAGACCACCACCAACAACCATGGTCCATAGCATACACCTGGCATACTTTTTTTTATACACCTCCATCATCAATACAGTACATCTTTGGCATTGATGCAAGAATATTATAGTATTGCTGTTAACCACAGTCTATAGGTCACACCAATTGTAGTTTTTCCATGCTTCTCCACATTCTCACCACCCTGCAATAGTGATGTGTATCTATTCTAGCTCACAGAAGGGCACTCTTGCATTTGTACCCTCAAACACAATTCTCATCCACCTCTGGGTTCACTGTGTTTTTCACTCCCTAGATTATTCTTTAAGTTTCTTTCAACTGACATTTACATCCTCAGACTACACTTTTCAGCCATAATCTCATTTATAAACCAGTTGCTACTCACTCTAATGTGTGACCATTAACTCTATCCATTTCCACACCTTCACAGTCAAGTTAATTAAAGCTTATACATAAATTAAGTATCAGTAGTTCTTCTCAACCCTCCTCTTATCACCTAATAACCTATACTCTAAGTTTTAACTCCATGTGTTTATTTTTTTTATTTAGTTCATATTAATGACACCATGCAATATTTGTCCTTTTGTGTCTGGCTTACTTCGCTTAGTATAATGTCTTCAAGATTCATCCATGTTATCATATGTGTCCCAATTTCATTTCTTCTTACTGCAGCATAGTATGCCAGTGTAACTATATACCACATTTCTTTAACCATTCATTGTTTGATGGACACTTGGCTTGTTTCCATCTTTTGGCAATTGTGAATAATGCTGCTATGAGCATCGGTGTGCAGATGTCTGTTCAAGTCATAGATTTTAGTTCTTCTGGATATATTACAAGGAAAGGAATTGCTGGATCAAACAGCAGTTCTATATTTAGCTTTTTGAGGAGCCACCAAACTGTCTTCCACAGAGGCTGCACCATTTTACACTCCCACCAACAGTGAAGGAGTGTTACTATTTCTCCACATCCTCTCCAGCACTTATTGTTGACTGTTTTTTAATAATGGCCATTCTATGCGATGTTAGATGATATCTCATTGTTGTTTTAATTTGCTTTTCCCTAATAGCTAGTGATATGGAACACTTTTTTTATGTGCTTTTTGGTTATTTGTATTTCCTCTTTGGAGAAATGTCAAGTTAAATCTTTTGCCCATTTTTTAATTGGATTTCTTGCTCTTTTATTGTTCAGTTGTATGATCTCTTTATATAGAGTGGAAATCAAACCCTTATCAGATATGTGGTTTCCAAATATTTTCTCCCATTGAGTTGACTGCCTTTTCACCTTCTTGATGAAGTCCTTTGAATCACAGAAGTGTTTAAGTTTGAGGAGGTCCCATTTATCCATGTTTTCTTTCATTGTTTGTGCTTTTGACATAAGGTTTAAGAATCCACCACCTACCACCAGGTCTTGAAGATGTTCCCCCATATTTTCTTCTAGACGCTTTATTGTACTTGCTTTTATATTTAGGTCTTTGATCCATTTTGAGTTAACTTTTTTATAGGTGTGAGATAGGGGTTTTCTTTCTTACTTTGGCTATGGATATCCAGTTCTCCCTGCACCATTTGTTGAATCAACTGTTCTTTCTCAGCTGGGTGGGTTTGACAGGCTTGTCAAAAATCACTTGGCCATATATGTGGGGGTCTGTTTCTGAACCACCATTTGGTTCCATTGATCTATGTGTTTATCTTTATGCCAGTACCATGCTGTTTTTACCACTGTAGCTAGGTAATATGATTTAAAGTCTGGAAGTGAGAGTCCTCCAACTTCACTTTTCCTTTTTAAGATGTTTCTGGCTATCCAGGGCCTCTTATCCTTCCAGATAATTTTGATAATTGTGTTTTCCACTTGGTTAAAAATGCTGGTGGAATTTTTATTGGGATTGCATTGAATCTGTATATCAATTTGGGTAGAATTGACATCTTAATGATATTTAGTCTTCCAATCCATGAGCATGGAATGTTCTTCCAATTATTTAGGTCTTTTTAAAATTTCTTTTAGCAATGCATTATAGTTTTCTGAATAAAAGTGCTTTACATCTTTGGTTAAGTTTATTCCTAAATATTTGATTCTTTTAGTTGCTTTTGTAAATGGAAATTTTTTCCTGACTTCCTCCTCAGATTGCGCATTACTAGTGTATAGAAACACCACTGATTTTTGCATATTGATCTTTTATGCTGACACTCTACTGAAATCATTTATTAGCTCTAGCAGGTTTGTTGTAGATTTTTCAGGACTTTCTAGATATACAATCATATCATCTGTAAATAGTGAATGTTTTAATTCTTCCTTTCCAATTTGGATCCCTTTTATTTCTTTTTCTTGCCTGATTGCTCTAGCTAGAACATCGAACATCTAGCACTATATTCAACAGCAGTGGTGACAATGGGCATCCTTGTCTTCTCTCTGATCTCAATAGGAAAGCTTTCAGTCTTTTGTCATTGAGAACAATGTTAGCTGTGGGTTTTTCATATATGGCCTTTATCATGTTGAGAAAGTTTCCTTCAATTCCTATTTTTTGTAGTATTTTTATCAAAAAAGGATGCTGAATTTTGTCAAATGCCTTTTCTGCATCAATCAATTAGATCATGTGATTTTTCTTCTTTGATTTATTAATGTGGTGTATTATGTTGATTGATTTTCTTGTGTTAAACCAGCCTTGAATAGCTGGTATAAAACCCTCTTGATCATGATGAATAATTCTTTTAATGTGTTGTTGGATTCGATTAGCAAGTATTTTATTGAGGATTTTGGCATCTGTATTCATTAGAGAAATGGGTCTGTAATTTTTTTTTGTAATGTCTTTATCTGGCTTTGGAATTAGGGTGATATTGGCTTCTTAGAATGAGATTGGTAGCATTCCTTCTTGTTCAATTTTTTAGAAGAGCTTTAGTAAGATTGGTATTAAATCTTCTTTGAATGCTTGCTAGAACTCATCTATGAAACTGTCAGGTCCTGGGCTTTGCACTTTGGGGAGTTGTTTGATAACTGTTTCAATCTCTTTACTTGTGATTGGTTTGTTGAGGTCTTCTATTTCTTCTAGGGTCAGAGTAGGTTGTTTGTACATTCCTAGGAAATTTTCCCTTCCATCTAAATTGTCTAGTTTTTTGGCATAAAGTTGTTCATAGCATACTCTTTGATCTCTCTTATTTCTGTGGGGTCAGTAGTAATGTTCCCATTTTCAATTTTTTATTTCATTTTTTGCATCTTCTCTCTTTTTTTCTTAGTCAGCCTAGCTAAGGGTTTGTCAATTTTGTTAATCTTCTCGAAGAACCAACTTTTGGTTTTGTTAATTCTATTGATTTTATGTTCTCAATTTCATTTATTTCTGCTCTGATCTTTGTTATTTCATTCCTTCTACTTGCTTTGGGATTAGTTTGCTGCTCTTTTTCTAGTTCCTCCAGCTGCATAATTAGGTCATTGATTTACCTCTTTCCTCTTTTTTAATGTAAGAATTGAGGCCTATAAATTTTCCTCTCAACACTGCCTTCACTGCATCCTATAGGTTCTGAAATGTTGTATTCTCATTGTCATTCATCTCGAGATATATATTGATTTCTCTTGAAATTTCATCTTTCACCCACTGAGTATGCAAGAGTGTGTTGTTTAATCTCCATTTATATGTCAATTTTCCCTTTTTCTGCCACTTGTTGATTTCCAAGTTTATTCCATTATGATCAGAGAAAGTTCTTTGTATAATTTAAATTTTGTTGAATTTATTGACATCTGCTTTGTGACCCAACATATATTCTATCCTGGAGAAAGATCCATGAGCACTTGAAATGAATGTATATTCTGCTGTTTTGGGGTGCAGTGTTCTTTATTTGTCTATTAGGTTTAGTCCATTTATCATTTTATTCAAGCTCTCTGTTTCTTTATTGATCCTCTGCCCAGATGTTCTATCCAATGCTGAGAATTGTATATTGAAGTCTCCAACTATTATTGTAGAAATGTCTATTTCTCCCTCCAGTTTTGCCAGTGTTTGCCTCGTGTATCTTGGGGCACCCTGGTTAGGTGCATATACATTTATGATTTTTATTTCTTCCTGGTGAATCATTCCTTTTATTAATATGTAATGTCCTTCCTTTTCCCTAATAACAGTTTTGCTTTTAAAATCTATATCATCTGATATAAGTATAGCTACCCCAGCTTTTTTTTGGTTACTGCATTCGTGGAATATCTTTTTCCAACCTTTTACTTTCAATCTATTTTTATTTTTGTGTCTAAGATGAATCTCTTGCAGATAGCATATAGATGGCTTATATTTTCTTATACATTCCACCAGTGTGTGTCTTTTGATTGGGGAATTGAATCCATTAACATTCATGTTATTAGTGTAAAGGCAGTTCTCATTTCATCCATTGTGATCTTTGCATTTTATTTTACATTTAGAGTTACTGTCACTGATACAGTCATCAGTTTTAGACTCTCTTCCAAGCCTCTCTCTCCTTTCTTTTCTTTTCATACTGTAACACTCCCTTTAATATTTCCTGCAAAGTTGGTCTTTTTCTTTTAAACTCTTGCAGTTTCTGTTTATCTGTGAATATTCTAAACTCACCCCCATTTTTGAAAGATAATCTTGCTGAAAATAAAATTCTTGGCTGGCAGTTTTTCTCTTGCAGTAACTTAAATATATCATACCACTGCCTTCTTGCTTCCGTAGTTTCTGATGAGAAATCAACACTTAATATTATTGGATATCTCTTATAAATTATGCATTGCATTTCTCTTGTTGCTCTCAGAATTCTCTCTTTATCTCTGGCATTTGACATTCTGATTAGTATGTGTTTCAGGGTTGGTCTATTAGGATTTATTCAGATGGGACTATGCTGTGCTTCTTGGACACGGATATCTATGTCCTTCAATAGGGTTGAGAAATTTTCTACCATTATTTCTTCAAATATTCCTTCTGCCCCTTTTCCCTTCTCTTCTCCTTCTGACACCCATGGCATGTATGTTTTCACATCTCTTGCTGTCATTTAGTTTCCTAAGACCCTGTTCAATTTTTTCTATTCTTTACTTCATCTGTTCTTTTGTATGTTCGATTTCAGAGGCCATGTCTTCGAGCTCACCAATCCTTTCTTCTGCTGCCTCAAATTTTCTGTTATATGCCACCAGTGTATTTTTAATTTCATTTATTGCACCTTTCATTCCCATAAGGTCTTCTATTTTTCTATGTATGCTTTCAAATTCTTCTTTGTGCTCAATGTCTTCTTAATATCCTTAATCTCCTTAGCCATTTCATTGAATTTAATAAGAAGATTTGTTTGAACATCTATAATTAGCTGTCTCAACTCCTTTATGTCATTTTCAGGCTTCTGGGTCATATCTTTCTATCTCTTGGTATGGTTTGTGATTTTTTGTTGGTGTTTTTGCATCTGGCTTGCTAGATGTATTTATTCTGGGTGCAGTTTCTCCTTTTAGTTTAGGGCTTTCTTGTCTTTTCTCCCTTGCTTGTTGTGTAGTAGGAGCCAAGGATGTAGTTGGTGTTGTAAGCTATGAAGGCTGAAGCTGCTTACATTGCCCTAGGAATTTATGAAGCTTCTCCCACCTTTCTCCTCTGTCAGGGGTAGGGACAGAGCTTCAGCCATGTATAATAATTCAAGTTGGGCAGGACAAGATTGTTTGTAGTTGCCTGGAGAGACTGATAAAGCTTCACACCCCTTCTTCCCCTACCTTGGGCAGGGATGGAGCTATAGTTGTGGGAAGCAATCTATGCAGTGTGGGTCCAAAATGACCACAGGTACTTAGGTAAACTGACATAGCACCAGACCTCCTCCCTGCTGGGTATGGGAATTTACCCTCTGCCGTGCCCAACAATCTAATTTGTGTGGGCCAAATATGCCTGTAGTTGTCCTGAGAACCTGAGGGAGTACTGTCTTTTCTGCCATTTAGGGGTGGAAATGGAACCACTGACGCCATACAGTTCAGTCTTTCTAGGCTGAAAGTACCCACTGTTGCCCAGAGTGGCTAAGGAAGCACCAGCCTCCTCCTATCCTATTAGGTGGTGGTGGTGGTCTATGGGCACCCAACAGTTCAGTCCCTTTAGGTGAGAATACCTGCCATTGACCAGAGAGGTTGAGGTAACACCAGCCTCCTCCTATCCTATTAAGGGATGTGGTTGGATCCACAGGCACCCAACAGATCAGTCCTGGTACACCAAAACTACCCACCATTGACTGGAGAGGCTGTGGAGACACCAGCCCCCTCCTATCCTATTGGAGTGGAGGTGGATCCATAGTCATCCAACAGTCTAGTCCCTGCAGATCCAGAGTCTGCAGTTGCCCAGAAAGGCTATGGAAACACCAGGCCCCTCCTTTTCTACTGGAGAGTGAGGGTGGATCCACAAGTACCCACCAGTGCAGGCTGTGTGGGCTAAAAGCAGCTGCAGTTACCCAGAGAGACTGGGCAAACACAGTCCATCTCTTGTCCTATTTACGATAGGAGTGGAGCCACAGGTGCCCAATGGTAAGTTTTTGCAAGCAGAAAATGTCTGCAGTTGCCCTGAGAGGCTGAGGGAACCAACAGCCCCCTCCTATCCTATGGAGGGACAGAGGTGGAGATGGACTCGAAAGCATTCAACAAACCAGTTCGTGTGGGCTGAATACTCCTGCAGTTGCCCGGAGAGGCTGAGGATACCCAGTACCTCTCCTCTCTTATTGGAGTGCTGGCATGCAGCCCAGGTGACTGACTATTCAGTCTCTGCCAGCAGAGAGCACCTGCAGTTGCCTGGAGAGCCTGGTGCAAGTCCTGCCAGCCTCCTCTCTGCTGGAGGTGTGGCTAGGACTGCAGCCTGATGTTGGTGGAAAGAAGCCAGTCCCTAACTTCACTGGATTTTCAGTCAGTCATGCTTCCCCTCATGCCAGGGGTGGAGTGAAAATGGTGGTTCTTGGACTCTTTCAAATTTGGACAGGCTCAAACCCCAATTGTTCCTAGGATTATACTTTAGCCAGCCGAGTCCACTAATCAGTAGCTGAGGTTGGTAGACAACTGTCTCTTCCTCCGCTGTTTATGGGTAATGGAGCTTCTAACTCCAGCCACAGGATAGCTCCTGAGGTGGCTTGTTCCACTAGAGTAAGTGGGCACCGGCCTCTTTGGCATGGCTTGCAGTTTCCCAGAGAGGTTACAGTCCCCCCAGCTTCATCCCTGCCAGAGATGGGTCTGGGATTTAAGCTAGAGCTGCAATCCAACCTGGGTGGAAAGAAGCTGATTCTTATCAGCACTGTGATTTTCAAGTGCTGATTTTCAATCAGCTCCACTTTCCCTCAGGCTGGGGACAGAGTCAAAATAGCTTCCTTGCGGCCCTTCTTCTGACCTAGACAGACTCAAAGTTTAGTTGTTCCCAGGATTATACTTTAGCCCACCAAATTCAACAATCAATAGCTGAAATCAGGGGCACACCATGTCTTCCTACCCCATTTTTTGGGAAATGGAGCTTCCAACTCCAGCCATAGAATAGCCCCTGAGGTGGCTCTCGCTATGAGTACTGACCTCCATGGTGTGGAGGGCTCTAGTCATGAATCCGCTCTGCAGATGGGCAGTCTCCCCCTTCCATACTTTCAAGAAATATTGCAAGATACTCTTCTGGTCTCCTGGGGCTCCGAAACAGGTGCTCTAGGTAGCTCTGGGTGATTACCAACTGCCCTGCATCACGAGCAGACTCCAGGAGCTCCTCACTCTGCTGCCATCTTGGCTCCTCCCTCTCCAATATATTTTTAAAATCATCCATTGTGTCTTTCATTTGTATAAGCTCTGCTACTCTTCTTTGTATGCTTTTAAATTGTTCTTTATTTTCACCCAGTGCCCTCTTTATATCCTTTATCTCTTTAAAACTATTTTCCTTCACCAACATGTAATGATTTAAATTAGTGTGAATATCATTGATTAATTACTTTAAACCTTGTGTTTCATCAGAATTTTTTTATTTGATCTTGTGGCTGGGCCATATATTCTAGTTTCTTAGTATAGCTTGTAATATTTTGCTGATGTCTAGGCATCTTATTATGTTGGTTAATTTACTCTGACAGGCAATTTCTCTCTGTTACCTTGTGAGATTTTTTTCATAGCTCTTCTTTGAATTTTGGTTCAACTTATTCTAAATCTTTAAGAATGCCTAGCCTAAGTTATCAAAACACAGCCAGGGACCCACTTATGTGGTGCAGATCTGATCTAAGTGTTCTTGGATGTGAGAGACTCTATAAAGATTTTTTTATGTCTTGCAGTTTCCCAGCCTACCAGCAGATGGCAATCTTGGCAAACGTTTCCATGGACACATCTCTTTCAACCTCCACTTGTTGGTGATTCTGGTCTGGCCAGAACTGAGATTCAAAACAAGCTCCACTGACCAAACTCACCAAAGAGAAACCACTCTCCACCCCTACCCCTGTCCACAACTTCCCTTTTCCCAGGGAGGAAGAGGTTCATTCCCTCTCAGTTGGCCTCAGTGAGCTATGGTTTTTCCCCAGGCTGTTGATTGATGGTGGGGGTTTGGTGCTGGCCACCTATGCTAGGTCTATTAACTCATGATTTCCCAGTCTTTGCAGATTGGCTCTTTGCTGTTGTTCTTTTTAAGCACATAGTTCACATTATAGAGATTGAGGTGAAATCATAGGATACTCTCAGTTCTTTTTGTGCATGTGTCTTTCCATGTGCTTCTGTGCATGGTCTTATAAATCCTATGTACAGGAACATTCCAATGTTCTACTTTCCCCTGAAATATTACAGCTTTTCCTCACAGCCCTGGTGCTATATTGTACATCCCAAATTGCCATGTTTTCCCCATGTATCTTTGTTTCAATCATTATTTCATAGTGGGTTGATGTCCCTGTCAGCCACTTCTATTTCTAGAGTAAGTTCTGGGACAAGCATGGCAGCCACAAATGTCTTGCTTTTAAACCTTCAGTGTCAAGAGATGAATTGGAGTGTATATACATACACTCCAGTAAGTAAGTGCTGCTTTACCCCTCTGGAACTCAGAAAAGGTGCCTATACTGGGATCCTGGTCTGGTGCCACCTGGCATGAAGTGGAAATGGGGACAGTGTTACTAGAGGATTTCATCCACCATTTTAAGTTATCTGTTTCTTGATTCAGAATTTGCTTAGTTATTATAACCCTTTGACTATTTTCAAGAGATCTGAGAATTTTCATTTTGATAATTACAGCTTATTTTTCAATGTTTCTTCAAGTGGAACAGAAGTTTGTATATTACACTATCATCAAGCTGATGTTATTCCTCTTTGCTCCTTTTCTTGATTTCTCAAAAATGTACCTAATTTATTAATTCCTCACAATGAAAGATGAGAAATTCAGTACACTTACTGATCAATTTAACCTTTTATTTTTATGTATTTTTTTTTATTTTTAACATGTAAAAGTGTAAAGTATTTACATTTTGTTGTGTTATTATAATTTAACCATCCATGCTTTACATGTAGAATGTTTCCAAAAATTTAAATACCAAGCTCTACTGTTATATGTAATGGTCATACAACAATTGTTTTTCACTATAGAACAAAGCAGTGTGATTCAATCTTTAGAGGAAAAATATAATCTTTACTATTAAATCCCTGGTTTTGATTCTCTTTTTTCATACTAAAAATACTACACTCAGTTTCTTCTATTTCTTATTATCTTCTTTATTTTATACTACTGTTTTGTTGGGATACATTTTAGTTTGATTTCTAATTCATGGTGTTTGGCTAATAATATTTCTGAGTCTTTGATTTTTTTTACAACTTCTTTACTTTGATATTATGGATATGATATACTATTAAATTTCTAATAATATACAAATTGGCATTTTTAGCTTAATTTTGGGGTCAATTTGTTTTGTTTTCTTTCTTAAAAAATCAAAATAACTGTAAGTCATTTGATACACCAGTGAGGGCCACCTATGGTTCACTGAATTACATTGGGAAATTCTGTTCCCTCCTTCCTACTTACTTTATGTGCTATTCCAAGGTGATGCTTAGTGCTTTTATTGTTTTAATTCCCATCTATATGCACAAGAATCCTACGTTTCTTCCTCCCAGACCTTCTTTTTGAGGATCAAAGTTTTTCAAAACCTTCTTATAGATTGCTACTTATTGTCTTCCATGGTATATCATCCAATGTATTCTAAACAGCACTTATCTTCTCTGTTCCAACTTGAGAGTCCTATTCCATTCAATGATCTAAGCCAGAATCTGTATTTATTTGAGGTCTTTTCTCTACAGTCTTCATCCTTCCTTGTGTTCTTTTCTTTATAATTCCTAAATATTTCCTGAATTATTTTATGTCTTTCCATGATACCTTGGATTCCTTAGATGAAAAGTCTGACATGGAGACTTTTATGAAAGCAATTTATAGAAAATGATTGAGGAAAGCAGACAGTAGGAAAACAAAGAAAGGGTATGATCTCAACTGCAGTCTAGCTTCAGCATGGAGCCAGAGGAACTTTGGAACAAACATTGCACTAAGAGCTGGTTTCAATTTGGGACAAGTGGTCCAGCCATTTTATCTCTATGCTAGTCAGTCACTGATCCTTGTGGATCCTGGGACAGTTGGAATAACCACCAAGGTGAGACAGCCCTCATTTTATCTGACACAAATATCTAGAGAAAGGTGGGGTTATATAATGTTAGTAACTAAAAACAGCTGGAACATGGTACCATGACCTGGTGGAGGACATTTATGCTGGACTCAGTAGTGACCACCACAGCCCTTATCCCCACTGGTGCCAACAGAGTTCATGTTTTCATTCTTTCCTATCTAAATCATTGGGGTAGCTTCTTAATTACCCTCTTGATTTCAGTCTTGTTCAAGTAAGTCAGATAGTTATCATACTATAACTAAAGTCTCTCAGTTTCACTCACAAGTTTAAAAGACCTTTCAGTATTCCCCTTATTGTCCTAACATTAATCCTTAACCTGACTAGAAGATTGATTTTGATCTTCTATGTTCATGTCTTTCCAGTTTCATGTCTTGATATTTGTACTGTTACGCTTGCAGTACCCAACACAGCACTTTACACAAAATATGGGTTCGAAATAGTTATTGAATGAATGAATGAATGATTAACTACAAGTCAACATTTCCTAGATATGTAATACTTTTTTTGACCTATTGGTGTTTGTAATATATTCCCACTCCTAAGAATCCTCTTACACCAATCTTATGCCTATTAACCTTGTGGACTCCTTTTCATCCTGCAAGCCCCAGTTTTTATGTCTTTAATTGAAGACACCTTTCCTGACCCTTTCCTGGCCATTGCTGAGTATTTCTTCCATTTGCTTTCATAGCACCCCACATGCTGTAATTTCTGCCCTTTTCTGGAGCCTCCCAGAGGATCACAACCTCTCTGAAAATCTGCAGCATGTCAGGACCTGAGTGTCTCTTTATTTACTTCTCTAGCCCAGAAATTGTCACAGGACCTTGTACACTGTTTGGGCTCAAACTATTTGTTGGTTAATGAATGAAGAAAAGTAGGAAGCAATGGAATATGTTCACCTAAAATGGATTTGGTTGTAGACAGTCATACAATTTTTGCAAAACAACATTTAATATGAAATGTTACCAAAAAGTAAACTGAAAAACAGAGAAACATAACATAAACAGTCTACATTCATAAGGTAATGAAACTATGCTGACACCTGGAAGAATACCAAGATAATACCAGTGCTTATAAACTGGAAATCTGTATTTCGATTTCTTTCTCATTCTTCAGTTTAAACAAGAGAAAATAATATTGTGATTCCCCGACAAATTCTAACTAAAATTCTTCTTAGAATCTGAATCAAAGAAAGAAACAATTCACTAGCATTTAATTCTATTTTTTTTGTTTATACTTATCTAATTAACGTGACTGATCTATGTTTTTATATATTCATTATGTATTTATTGTGTACCACCCATTGTGCTACCTTGCAAAAATAATTGCATCTAGCTGACAAACATTATTAGAATATGGCTGTATATTTCACAAATACTTATTTTTTCTTGACATCTAAATCTTATTTTATATTTCTATCTTACAGGTTATAAGTTTTAAATTGGTTACATGAGCAATAAAAGATGTTTCTGAATTGCAGATGGCATAATCTTGATTACCTAAACATCAGAGATTAAAAGCCTATTGTTTGTAAATTTCTCAATTGCAATTAGTCATCATGATTTTGCAGGTAATGAATGATATTGAATTCTGATATATAAAATAAACTGTTATTACTGGAAAATATTATGTCTATATTTACAGAGAATGAAATAATGTTCAATGTGCCTAGCACAGTATCTGGCTTAATAAATTGTTGCCATTATCATTCTTTGACATATGTATCATCATTGCCTGTCAATTTCCTTGGCATTTAAGAGCATGGCTGTAAAATCTTAAAGAAAATACTTCTGTTTTGTTATGATCTCTTTTCTGTCAGTTTCCTGACATAAAGATGGGGATAGTTGCAGTGCCTACCTCTTTGGATTATTGTAAAGATTGTTTTTAAAAAATATTTTATTTTTTATTACCAGAAAAATCTATGAATCCATCCACATGGATGAAGCCAAAAAGGTTAGCCACATTTGGGAGGATTTGCAAAAATGCATAAATGGTCTTTAGTTGGGATTGCCCCCATTTCTTGTACTTAATTTTGCTTCGGTCAATGCTGAAACTATGAATTGTAGTAATTAGATGTTTCTTTCTCCTATAAGTATTCCTTGTGGAGATCACCCCAAATATTATTTTGGTCCTTTCCTCAGTTGAAATATTTTTGGGATCCAAATACATTTATTTGTATGCTAAAATGACTTTCCTACTGCACAGTTTCCTTACAACATTTTTCATCTGGTAATTTCTTAAGGTATAAATTAAAGGATTTAACAAGTGTAGAAACAGCAACTGCTTTATCCATAGACAATGTAGCTGCAGGTCTCAGGTACACAAATATGCAAGGCACAGAGAATAAGGCAGCCACTGTGATGTGGGAGACACAGGTGGATATAGCTTTGCACCTCCCTTCCAAGCTGTGGTTTCACAGGGAGCACAGGATGACCACATAGGAGACCAGCAAGAGGAGGAAGTTTAACAGGCCAATGAAACCACTGTTAGCAGCTACAAAAAGCCCTAGAATGTGGGTGTCAGTGCAGGCAAGAGTGAGCAAAGGGTTCAGATCACACATGAAGTGATCTATGATGTTAGGGCCATAGAATAGTAATCAGATCATGAAGAAGTTCTGTATGGTTGCATGAAGTAAACCTCCCACCCATGCTGCTCCCACAAGCAGACCACATACCCTCCAGTTAATGATGGTTGTATAGTGCAAGGGCTTAAAAATGGCCACATAGCAGTCATAGGCCATCACAGTAAGCAGGATGACTTCAACACCTGCAATAAAATGTTCCCCAAAGACGTGAGTCATACATTCATTGAATTGTATGGTCTTCTTTTCATGGAGTGAATCTATGATCAGTTTTGGGGTATTGACAGAGGAGTAGCAGGCATCTCTATGGGAGAGATAGGCCAAGAAATAGTACATGGGGGAACCCACAAATGGACTGGCAATGATGGTGACCATAATGAACAGATTTACTACCACTGTGGTAATGTAGATGACAAAAAACACAGCAAATATGATTTTCTGCATGTCTGGATTCTCTGTAAACCCCAGGAGAACAAACTCTGTCACGTTGTTTCTTTTCTCCATGAATTTCATGTGACTTTTAATTACATTACCTGAAAATATAACAATTTTTATTAATACAACCTTTATTTATTAAATTTCCCAATATAATTATTATAGTATTCTATCATTTTGGCAGTTCTTATGACGTTTCCTCATGTTGTAAATAAAAATTATGAATTCTTAACATTTACTGAAACTGCCTCCCAGGTGAAATTCTGGTAAGAGAACAATTATGAAGAAATTTTGTAAACACATAGGGCAGGGAATAATCTTTTTTCACTGGTGACTAATAACTTAATTTAGAAATGGTGGCTAGTATACATATTTGCAGATGACTCTGGAAAGTAGGTGGAAGATGGATGTAAAGATCATGAATGCAAAGTTAAGGAATTTACCCTTTACCTGTAGGAAATTGAGAACCATGGAAGATATTGAGAATATGAGTGAAAAGATATAGAGAAATCTGGGAAAGGGGGATTACTGGGATATTGCTATTGTAAAGTCCCTTGTGTGTTTTGGAGGAAGAATGGGATGAGCTTCAGAAAGGAGTGTAAACCATAGACAAAGAAGCTAGTTAGGAGAATATTTATCGCAGTTGACACAAGGAGTAACAATTGGTAATGAAAGAAAGGATAAAAAAAGCTACTGTAAAGAATGTATAATATTTCTTGTCTGAATATAATTAACTTTATCATTGATTATATATATATTATATATATGTAATGATTCCTTACTATGTATATGGCATACAAGTATGAGCTTTGCACATATGATTTTATTTAATCCTTCTAACAACCAATGTGGTTGGTATGGCTCATCCATGTTGCACATGAGGAAAGATTATCTGGCACTAATAGCAATGGTTATAATAACAATGATAATAAGAACTAAACTTGCTGTTCACTTTGTGTTTTGCTGACAGGGCTTATTTAATGCTCTCTACAAACCTTTGAGATGAATACTTTTATTATTTTTATACTTATTTTACATCAGGAATTGGAATCACAGAAATGTGAAGTATCTTTTCCAAGATCAAGCAACCAATGAAGAACCAAGGTTAAGTATTAAGTTGTTCTGTTTATCATTATTTTTCATCTAATTTCTAAAACCACGCACTATATTGTTATAACTACAATGCTGGTAAATAGTCTTCTTTAATTATCATTAAAATAGTGTATTTATTATATATATACTACTTTGTAGGTAGGTTTCTTTATGTATATATAGATGTATGTGCATGTTTAATGACAATTTGAATATATTTATTGTTTAATGAGCTGTTGGATGTCTCAAATATTAAAAAATATGATACTCTTTCATTGAAGTGCTCTTTCATATTGGCTTCTCCTTCAGTCTCTGCTCTCTACTTTCCTATCTGTAGCCCTCTCTGTGAGCTTAATCTTCTACAAAATGTCACAGTTATTAAGTGTTTGATTCTAAAATTATATTAAGTACATAATCCTGATCTTCCTTTTGCAACTTCTTTTACCTTAGCTACCTGCCTTGCTATCTTACTCCTGTATAATAAGATAATAGTAGCTGTCACTCAGATTGTTATGAGAATTGATTGGAAGAGCATCTGTGAACTTATCCACACAGTGGTGGGGACACACATAGGGCTTTCACATATTCAGTTTTATGACTGAGTATGCACCTAAGAAATAGGAAGAATTGACATTTATGCAATATAGAGAAACATGTAACCATGCAATAATCTCAAGAAAATCATGCCTAAATTTATCTTTAAAGAAGCCAAAGAGATACAGATTATATAACTTACCTTGGTAACTGATCCCACATTTATACTAATCAGCTGATCATGTCTTTTGTATTCATGTTTCTGTTTTTTCTGTGTTAAGTGTATTTAAATATTATTTCCATCCTTATGATTAATCTTCATTATTAAAGGACAATCTCTTATGATAAAAGTATGGTGGCAGATGTCAAAGATATCAGTTACAGAGCTTGAAATTGAAATTGCTTACCTTCTATGAGCCTCAATGCTTTCATCTGTTGAATGAGATTAATGATATTTATTATCATTTAAATAATTGGGGTAAGGATGAAATACTTTATTACTATATTTTGAAAGTATTGAGAAATAATTTGTAAACAAGAAAAGAATAAAATTTACTAAGAGTCTGCACTATTGAAAAAAGTACATTTGTGCCTTTATAGGTGATGATAATGATGTCAGGGGTATTCACAAATAATCCCATCTTCAAACTCACGTCCTTTAGGAATTACTTTTAATATGTAAGATGTCACACACTTGGAAGAGACTATTCAGTTAATTCAAATCAACAGTTGTTAAGAAAGAGTTTATAAGAATCTAAATATTTCTTTTTGGTCTAAAACTTAAAAAACTTTTCCCCAAAATATCCTGGTTTTGAATTTAGAATTGACACACTTGAAATAATATGGAGAAGTGATCTTCTATATATGGATGGCTCTGTTCCTGCAGGGCAAGAGGTGGAAATTGTGGTGGAAACACATTTATAAGTTTTGCTTTGCCCATAATGAATCTTGCTCTGGAGATGTGAACAACAGTAAATCATTTTCACCTTGCATTGAATAGATATTTAAAGGTTCCCATAAAGGTTCAGGAACATGTTCTTGTAGCTGCTGCTTTTTCTCCCAGGAATAAATTATCTCCTTGGATGGAAAGACTTTGTCTTAAAAATAGGTATTTTGGAGAGCCATATTTGAGAAACACCCATTCATTAGTGGGAATTGTATTCCCTGCACTTGAAAACTTAACCAAGTGAGAGTCCTCATTCTCTGTGTGATCCTTTTGTTGAGAAGGCTGAATGTCATGTGAATAGCAGGGAGATATCATTCCAGTGTGTGAATCTTTGATGCAGCTGACTCATGTCATAGAGGGAGATTCTGTTTCTTACCAGACTTAAAACTTTTCTGGAAACCTGATATTGTTTACTTGAGAGGTAGAGCAATAAGGACCTAAAAATAACAGCAGATATTTTAAAGTACTTGATTCCTAATGTTGTTTTTTACATTATTCAAGAGGGCTTTGTAAGTAACCAGAAACCCCAGAAGGCTACAGATTAAAATTAGCTCTGATGTCTATTGGCTGGTTATAGAATATCAGGCAGCAATAAAAATGTAGAGAGATTTCTAAACTATAAGAATAGAGTACCAGTTGCTCTACATCTTTGTCACTTGGTATTTTTAGTTGTTTCCTTTTGGTCATTCTAGGGGATATATAGTGGTAAATTATTGTGGGTTTAATTTGTACTTTCCAGGTGTGATTTTTCATGTTCTTATTGGCCATTTGTATATCTTCATTTGTGAAGTTTATGTTCAAGGCCTCTTCACAATTTAAAAATATTGTTCTTGTTACCTTACTATTCTCCATATTTCCTTTGTCATTCAGATGATGCAGATATAATTTTCTTGAAGTCTCTGGCTTGCATTTTTACATTTTTATTTTTAAAATAGTGTTATCTGATCATCAGAAGTTTATAAATTTTAACAAAGTTTACTTTTCATCTTCTTCTTTTGGTTCATTCTTATTTTTTCATATTTTAGAAATATTATTCTACTTAGCATCACAATATTTCTTCTAGAATTTTTATAGATTTAGCTTAACATAGAGGTCTTTGACCAATTTTGATTTAATTTTTGTGTGATGAGAGGAAATGTTTGGGGTACATTTTCCCCTTGTGAATATACTATTGATCCAGCCAAAATTGTTGCAAAGTCTATTCTTTTCCCACTGAAAATACTTTGAATTTTTTGTAAAAATAGCCACATGTTTGGGTCTATTTATGACATATATATTCTGTTCCACCAATCTATATTTTTATTTCTATGCCAATGTCACACAGTCATTTTCCTGGAGCTTTGTAGGAAGTTTTGGTATTAGGGATAGTAATTCCAATGTTCCTTATTTCGGAGGGACTTACCACACTATCTATTTTAAATTTCTGCATTAATTTCAGAATAAGCTTATAATTTTTCCCCAAAAATTCTTATGGCATTTGATTGGAATTGCATTGAATCTATAAAATTTATATGGTAAAAATAATGGGTCACTAATCCATCAACATGGTATATTTCTCCATATGTGCATCATTAATTTGCCTCAGAAGTGTTTTCTCATTTTCATTATCAGGTCTTGAATATATTTTTAAAATGGTTTTGTGATATTTCATATTTTCTAACAGTATTGTATATAGTAATTTGATTTTACTTTCATTTTGAATTTTTTTGCTTGTAGAAATACAACTAATTTTACTACACTGGCTTTGAATCCTGTGATCTTTCTAAATTCACTTACTGGGTGTCTTGCTGTTTTGTAAGGAATTGAACATTTTCTCCTGAGAGAATCATCTTATCTGCAAATAAATATACTTTTATAATTTGGTTTCTTTCTTTCCAGAGTGTGCCTTTTATTTCTTTCTCTTACCTTATCGTAATAGCCAGGACTTCTGTTATAATGCTGAATAGGAATTTTGACAGTGGACATTCTTGAGCTAAAATCTGTATATGTGACCACCACACACACCACCTACACCCTTCATTCAAAACCCTAAACCCACAGTTGGTCCAAAATGATAACCTAACCATCCCTACAACCTTCAAACCCCAGTCCCTTCACTCCTTCCTATTTGTTTGTTTTAAACAAACCCATGGTTGATTCCCACAGGAAATCCATTAACCTTCACTCCTGGACCACAATAAACGGCACAAGCTAATGGATCCCTCATGCTGTACTTATGTGCTCTCTACCAACTGGTTGAGACACCTCAAGTGTGTGTACTTCCTGTTGATCCCTCATAGCACCCCCTCCCTTTCTGGGACCTGTGAGTAACACACTATCTTTTCTTATACATCATTAACTTGTCATTGTGTCACACCTGACCTTCACACAGACCCAAATTTAAAATCCAACTTAACTACTTTGCAACAGTCATGTTGAACATGCTCTTGGAATGAAAAATCAACATTTTATTCTTGGGATAAACTCCAGATGGACATGGTGCATTATTACTTTTTTAAAACTACATTTTATTTCCTAATATTTTAAAAATATCTTTGTGTATATTTTCCTAAGAGATATGTGCCAGTCATTTCTTTTTCTTTGTTGTGATTTTTTTTCCAAAGGGGTCTGGAAGTTTTATTTTCAATAATAATGACAGGCCATTCTTGTTTGTCAAATAAATCAGATAAAAATTCCACTCACAATTATATTTTGTTTTTCCAATTCAGAGTTTGACCAAAGTTTAGAAATTACCCCAGTAATTTTTTTTCAAATATGTCACAGCAGAAAATGTAATGTTCATAAATATAAAACATGTTAGAAAACAGTGTTGTAGTTGCCTCAGTAATAAAAAGTCAATGTTGTTTTCATCATCTGTTATGTTTTCATATGTCCTTGACACCTAGGTAAAGCTTATTGGTCAAATATGACTTAGCCTGAGGCTAAGACTATTTCAGAAAGAGCAAGCCATTGTCCTTGGGTTTTGAAAACGTAAGTACTATATTGTTTGTAAAGGCTGAATCACAACAAATCTATCATTTCCTTGTTGGTTCTACTGTCATTTTACTATCATCTTGTATTGCTGGTTCCAAATGACTTGTATCAATATTTTCTCTGTTATGCTTATAGTTGTCTTTCTTCTTTTTCCCATTTATTTGTAAATAAATGTCCTTTAATTATATGTATTCCAATACTACCAGTTTATATAGAAATTAGTCTTCATGCCATGACTTTTATATGACATTTAGAGTTGCTCCTTTTCTTTCTTTTTTTTTTTTTTCTGTGTCTCAAGTTACATTGATAAAATTCTCTAGTTGTTAAACATTTATTACAAGTTTTAAGGTTAAGTTATAAAATACACTGGACTACTTCCAGTTTTAGTTTAAGATGCACATCTGTAGCTTGGTCTGTACTTTGTACCTTTGCCAATTTTCTGAGAGGATATTATGGCATTTATCATTTGCTTTTTTAGTTGGTACCCATCAGCATATTTTTGGCAAGTTTGTTCTTGAAGTAGTGGTTGTCACTGATACTTTTAATATCATTTATTTTCAGTAAAGTCCACTGATGCAATGTAATTTTAACTCGGTGCATTTTGGTATTTGACTGTGATTTCCTCATGCAAGTGAGTCTCCTTATGTACATAAACTGTCTGGGTCCATTGTTTATGTATTTTGTAGGTACAGAATTTGATATGCTTGGAAAAAAAAACATAGTAAAATATCTCACAAAATGGTGATGAGCTCAAATGAAAATGCATCTGAAATACTTTGAAAAATGTACTATCTTGTTTCAGGTTAGAGTAGTAATTATTGCTTTCTATTTCTAGGTATGACTTCTTTTTACTTTAGACAAAATTGATAGTGTTGTAGCTCCTTCCTTCAGTTGAGGTGGATGGTGTTCTGAAGAAAAAAATTGATCATGTTTCACTGTAATCTAGTAAAAGTGGTTTTTGACAGCTCAGTATTTACAGTATAGAAACTTCATTTAAATGGCTATTCAACCAAAGCCAAAATTGTAGTTGGAAAAGCAATTCAGAATGTATATAAACAAAAAATATTCATCCACCATGGAAACAATATACATTCTGAATTGTTTTATTGTGATTTCTTTTTTTATTGTAGGTAAAAATCAAATTTTTTCACAATACATACCAATATTTGTAAAATGATATATAAATATATATCATATATGTGAATTTGCTTACATAAATGTCATTTATATATATATATATATATGTATGTATTTTGGGGTGCTTAGATTACCCAAATATTACACAGAAATTACAGGGATTCCCAAGTCCCCACCTCCCACACCACCCAAAACATCCCACACAAACATCCTTCATCAGTGTGGCACATCACCCGCAATGGATATACACATCCTGGGGCCTTGCCACCAAGTATAGACCACAGTTCACATCGTAGACCACACTCTTTCACACACAGTTATGTGTGGTATATGCTGACGTAAAATGGCCTACATCTGTCACCTCAGTGCCACTCAGGATAACCCCCAGTCCTGAAAAAGCCCCTGTATTTCAACTGCCCTTCACCCCCCTGCCCCAAAAGCGTTCAGTGGCCACTGGCTCCACCTCACTGTTATAATTTCTTCCATTGCTTGAATCACAATAAGTCTACAACAGAATATCATTAAGTCCACTCTAGTCCATAGCTCTTCCCCCAATCCTGAGGGGACTCGGATGGTGATGTCCACTCCACCTCAAAGTGAAAGAGGGCTTATATCCGATGAATATGGTGGATGGGATTATCCTGCTTGCAGCTGTAGGCCCTTTCCATTCCCTGGGATGGCTGTTCCCCATCGTCATCTCCTCACCTGGTGACTTCGATGAGTCCATTGAGCTGTAGGGTAGGAGTTGCAGCTCCACCGAGATTCCAAGCACAGCTGGCACATAGGTAGGCCAGAGGCTCCAGTCTCTGGAAGTACACCTAAAAACTCCATCATCACATATAGGTTTGAATAGAAGGGACTGATGGACCATGTGCAGGGAGAACTTATTTGAGTCCAAGTACAGCCCACTAATAAGGCATCAATCTCTGGGGCTATACCCCCTTATATAGGAACTGGGTGTCTCCAGAGCCCTCGGGAGCCCTTCTGTGTGGGGTGATATCCACTTTGGTGTTCTATGAGATCCTACTGAGGTGTGCGTAAGCGTTACATCTGGGATGACCTCCTGACTCTCTTTGAAGTCTCTTAGCCACGTGAACTCATTTCTCTTTACCTGTTCCCCCTTTTATTCAAGGTCTTTTTCCAATCGTGTTGCCACTTGGCACTTGATATTAATCCCTCGTTGCCAGAGAGACTCATCCCCGGGAGTCATGTCCCACGTTGGGAGGAAGGTAATGCATTTATATGCTGAGTTTGGCTTAGAGAGAGGCCACATTTGAGCAACAAGGAGGCTCTCAGGTGGTAACACTTAGGCACCCAATAACAGTAGGCTAAGTTTCAATTACAAGAGCAAAGACTCATAAGGCTAGTCATCAATAACAAGAACCCATCAGTGGGCCATCCTCTTTTGCCAGACACTGCCTCTGAACTCAGGGGACTGTTGCTGCTCCCTTGGAGAATGTGGCAGAGCTCTCCAGGCTGGGAATTCAGATTCCCTCATTTATTGAGTGATTGTCTACCCACCATGACGGAATCCCGTCCCTTGATCATTTGAACAATTTTATATATCTTTCATGTATATTCAGATGAACTTCCTCCCATGAATACCCCATCCCAGACACCCCCACCAATGATCCTCTGCAGCCCCCATTGTAACCCTTCTGTGATCTAAACCTTCCTTGAACATGAAGCCCATACATTAACCGAATACAATTAATAGTAAAAAGAAATAATAATGATAAGCTTAAATGCAAGAGATAAGTACAAGGAAACTCAGAAGAAAAAAAAAACTAAACTAAAAATAAAATATAATTAGCAGATTGGGACATTTGAAAAAAAGGGAAAAAAACAAGAAAAATTCCTTTTTAAAAAAAATTTTTTTTTTCCTTTTATCACTGTAATATCAGATGTCCAATGTACTGTGACACCTTCCCCCTCTTATTCCCCAGTGTCTCCCAAATTTTCATTTAATTTTCAAAGAAGTTTTAGGTCACAGCTAAGTCACACACAGAATACTAGTGACTCCCACATACGCAGCCTCCCTCCCCCATCCCCATCCGATATTAAAACCTTTTTTTTTTTTTAATGGATGTTAGCTTTGTTATAACTGTTATATAGATAGTAAAACATAGCAACTAAACATTGTCAATGATTTACAGTATAGTTTACAATTTAGACAGTACAGTTTAATAATTTTCGATGATATTTACCATGTCCTGTGTCCATTATGGTAAGGTAATGAAGAACCTTTCCCATGACCACTAAATACCCCATTTGATCTTAACTGTTCCTTCCTCCCCACCCCCCTGGGGCATATGAATCTCCCCTGTCTTGACTCATGGAATGACAAGATTCATAGTTACATGCCCTGGGTATTCCAACCTGCCCTTCCTAATCTACCCACCTGTCAACCTTGCACCACCAAAGCAAGTAATATCAGTACCCATCTGTTCTATCCTTCAATATGCAGCTATAATCTATCCCTTTACCATAGAGTATGTCCATATCAGTGATGGCTCACAGCCGACTCTTTTCTTTCTCTCCCTTGGTAACCTATCTTTCAGACAATGGTTCTCAGAGACTGCTCACTTTCCTCAGCTCAAATCAGTGAGGTCATATACTGTTGATCCTTCAATTCCTGGCTTGCTTCACTCAACATAAGGTCTTTAAGATTCATCCATGTTATTCCGTGTATTAACACTTTATTCCTTCTTAACAACTGAGTAACATTCCATTGTATGTATGCACCACATTTTGTTTATCCATTCATCTGTTGATGGGCACCGTGGCTGATTCCAACTTTTGGCAATGGTGAACAATGCCACTATGAACATTGGTGTGCATATATCTGTTCATGTCTTTCTTTCAGTTCTTCTGGGTATATACCCAGCAGTGAAATTCCTGGATCATACGGAAGATCTATTGTTAGTTTTCTGAGGAACTGCCAAACTGTCCTCCACAGTGGCTGGACCATACCACACTCCCACCAGCAGTGGATGAGGGTTCCTATTCCTCCACATCCTCTCCATCACTTAGAGTCTGCTGTTTTTTAAATAGCGGCTATTCTGATGGGTGTAAGATGGTATCTCATTGTAGTTTTGATTTGCATTTCCCTGATAGCAAGCGATGTCGAGCATTCATCCGGAAGACTGATTGTCAGTGATTCTTGTTTCGTCTGTCACATTGCAAGGCACATGGCGGCATTCACTGGTCTCTTCCTTCTCCTCCAGGTTTTGTTGTTTTCAGCTTCTTACTTCCATGACTCTTTCTCTCTGAATTTCACTCTGTTATTAAAGGATTCCAGTAATAGAATTAAGACCCTCCCTGACTTCATCAAAGGGTCTTATTCACAAAGGGTTCATACCAACAAGTATGGATTAGATTTAAGAACATGTTTTCTGGGGTACATACAGCTTCAAACTTCCACACTGACATATTTTCAACTGATAATACTCAGTTGTCCTGTGTACAACTGGAAACACAACTTTTTTCCCAGAAGAGGGCCCAAGTCCTAGTAAAATATTCACTCTGAAAGTTGACATCTTATAACTTAAATAGTATGACACAAAGTTAATACAACATATGTTATATGATAAGTTGATAAGAGAGGAAAGAAAACAAAGATAGTTGCTTTATGAATATATGCAGAAATATTAATAATAAAACAAGTAAATCTATTCATGACTATTTTAGTCCTTGTTTCTGTAATTGGCCATATAGTCATAGGTTGTAGCTATAACTACCTTATTCTACTCCCCATTCATTGCATGGTATTTGTTTTGGCACTTAGGAAACTAAAACACTGTCCACACTTGAAAGCTGCTACCACTCTCCCTGACCTCAGCACCTCTCTGGCTCTGTTGAGCCTTCACCAGCATCCAGCCTGGTATAACTAATTTCCTACACAAAGTTTTGAACATGTGTACCTGGTAGGCAGAAACCAAGTCACATGTCTATATCCTAGAGGCAAGAAAGATTTGGAAGTATAGTTTCTTGAATTTTGTATTTGGAAACTGTATTCAATACATGGGAAACTAATAAAATGTGCAGGGTGCATTCAAAAGATTTTGGGAGCAGCCACACACCACTGATGTTTACTATAGTTCGGGCATGAGCACTCAGAATGCTTTTATTTTATCTTATAGACATTTCTTTCTCCAAAACTGAAGGGGATTTTTTTGGCCTTATTTGCCATACACATAGGATAAAAAGCAGATATAGAGGACCAGAAGAAAATGAGAGAGCAGGAAAATTATCCTATTTGATATCTTAGAGTTATGTTTATAATCACTTGAATTTTACTGAATAATTTCTATGACAGACATTGTGCTTAGTTCTGAAACATAAAAGAATATGATAGTCTTATACCTTCTGGCACTAGCACAGTAGCACATATGATTTGGTAGCAATTCTTAAGAAACTCTGCTCCCTTTATTTTGAGATGTTTGGTGAGTTGGAGGATTTCCTTAATTAAAAAATTAATGCCTGTGTAATGTTCTTTAGTCCTACTTTGAAATAACTTAATATAAAACCCAAATTCCTTACCAAGCACTGTAATGTCCTGCAGTACAGTGCAGTACACGTTTGCGACCTCTGCTTTTTCTAGTCTCTCCCTTTCCTGTTTCCCTCCATTCACAGTGATCTTTTTGTGCCTTGGTCTTTTCAAAGTTGGAACAGTACTTTTTATGGTAGCACCTGTTCATCCTTTGTATCTTAGCTTAACTATCACCTTTTAAAAATAGCCTTCTCTAACTACTTCATCCATAGTAGATTTCTCCCTCTTATTTTCTGTCATTGTTCCCTGGTTTGTTGTCTGATTAGCACTTATAAGAGACTGCATGGGCTTTATTTAGTCATTCCCTTGTTCATTGCCTGGTTCTATTACAAGAATATAAAGATAATTGAGGCAGGTTATTTTTCCTGATTTTTTTCTGTTTTGTTGACTCTTGTATATCCAGCTCATAGCATAGGACCTGACGTAGGTGCTCTATAATTTTTGAAAACGCAATCAATAATTGAAAATGGAATTCATTTTTATATGTAAATTGGAGATAAAATTATAGCATAACTAACAATGTTTCAAGGCCAAATAAATTAAGTATTAAGCAAAAATAAAAAAAAACTTGCTATGACAAAGTGGAGAAATAAAGATGAATGCATCATCATTGGAACAAAGTGATTGTAATGATATAGTAATTTTGACTGAAAATAATCTAACAATGGTTCTGAAATTAGTTTTTTCTCCGTGTTACATCTTCTTGGCCCTAATTAAGTAACTGTTCTATCAGCAATTTTACAAAGAATTTTGTAAAAAACTTTAAAATAGTGTGGAAAATCCAAGTAAATATAATTAAGCAATTAGCAGCTTTGGAGGACTCAGTGATAAATATTGGGGTGAGAAGGAATAAAATGTCCAATGATACTTGCCCTATTGGTGAGTAGATATATTCTTTTAACTACTTATATAACTATTTCAGGAAATGCTTAATTATTCTTAAAGCATGATGTTTAAAAGGAATTGAATGTCTTTTCAAATTCTCAAATACAGCTAGTTAGGCCATATTGACTAGAATGAGATAGGCAGAAATTGGAAAGGTAATTTTTTGAAATTACCTTAAAAAGAAGTTAGTAGAACTTTTTTCTTCTCATTAGGTGGTTTCTTCTTATGTAGATATGGTACTTTATTGCATTAAGTAATATAATTGCCTATGAAATGGATATTCACACAATTGCACAGTATGATTTCCACTATTAATGTGTAATTGTGTGAATATCTATTTCATAGGCAATTACATCATTTGAAAAACTGAAAAAACTTCCACTGGCAGTACAGGTGCTCTGAAATCAATCAAACTTAGATTCTAATTCCATTTCTGTCCTTTAATAATGTGTGGTTTGGAGAAAAACAGCAAAATATTCTGAGCTTTAGTTTGTTCAACTAAAATTATGATAGTGATACTTGTAAAGATTAATTGTAACACAATAAATGTGATACATTAAATATAATCACATTAAATGTGTATAATATATGCATGCACATAGCATCAGGTACATCATTTTAAATGGAATCAGTGGAATGTTTTCTCACCAGGTTTTTCTGCATTTCAGAGGAATATCAACTTATACATTTTGATAGGTAGCAACTGATTCTTCATATATGCTATAACAAAGCAAAGACTGATCATCTGTTTTTGCCCTAGCACTGTGCTACATATGGTTTAAAATACTTTAGCTCATTGATTATAAATATTCCCACTCAGTAGCTAGCTATCATTAATCTTATCTTATGGATGTGCAAAATTTTGACTAAGAGTTGTGACTACCATTTATTTAAGGTCTGACAACTAGATTTGGAAAATATAATTGCAGTGGCTTAGGAAAATATTTTATCATAACATATTATATTTATGGCTTAGGAAAATATTTTATCATAACATATTTTACATATATATATATATCCTAAGTAATAGTGTGATAGACACTTTGAGTAAAATAAAAGTATCTGTTCTGCCTGATTTTTAATAATATGTCTTATGTAAAAAAACAGTAAAATATAGATTTTTAATTTTTATGACATAAACTAAAGCTATTGAGTTTGGAGAGAGACATATATAAGCAGATATAATAGTCAACTTGCTGAATGGGGACTTCCTCAAAGAAAGTTTAGTATTATTGTTAAATAAGAGGGGAAAAGATGAAAACATTGCTGGTCAGGGTTTATATGACACTTGTCATGAGAAGATTAAAGAAATCCTTAGATGTCCTCAGTCATCTCTTCACTTCAAGAGGAATACCTCCATCTGGAAAACTAGGAGACTAATGGTGAAAAGGCAATTCTTCAGTCACTAACAGCATTTCTGTCCTCTGATTATATGGCCCCTAGGATTAAGCCCTGAGTTTAAATGAGTAGTAGATCCTCTGTGATGACTGGGTCTACCTTCCTGGAAAAACTTGACACAATATAAGTATTCTATACCTATTTGTCCATTGAATGAATGAATAAAATATTTATAAATATTTTAATGTAAACTGTTTCTGATCATTGAAATGAACATATATAAAAGAACAATGGAACTCAAGAGATGGAAAAGCACTATGTATATTTGAGATAGAGCAGAAAGTCTCAAGCAGAATGAGACTTGTAAGAGATGAATTTGGGGAGGTAACCTGGATAAAATTTTCCGGGGTTTTGTAGGCTAAGTTATATAGATAGTATGTATAGGAATCCACTGTAGCAATTTTGGAGAAGTGAGTGGCTTTATTTAAACCAGATTTTAAAAGAATCATTTGGGGCACTGCAGGAGAACAGACCATTGAAAGCATGAATAAAAGTGTAGAGAATGGCAGGACACTAATTGCAGTAAGCCAATTAGTATGGACATACCATAGAGAGAGTGAGGATAGTCAAAATTGCAGTATATTTTGAAGGTAGACTTCACAGAATGTTTTGAAGATATGAATAAGTGATGTGAGAGGAATAAAAATTGTGAAAGATATCGTAAGATATTTGTTCTGAAAAAATAAAATGGAAGACGATACCGTTTAACGAAATGAGGGATAGGTTTGGTGTGGATTATTAAGATTTTAGTTTTATGAACACCAGTTTGATAGTCAATCAGTGATATTCATTAGGTAGTTGCATATATAAGTTTGAAAATTAGGGAAGAGATAGGGGATGGTGATAAAAAATGCATGGCATCAGCATTTATAATTCAGCAAAAAAAAGGAAATCCCATCCAAAGACCCAAAGAAGGACGTTTCAGTGTGGTATTAAGAAACTAGGTCAGTGAACTTTGATCTACAGTCTTCCTTTCATAATTTTAAATCCACTTTAACTATGTAAATTAACCTATATGGGTGCTTAAGTAGTGAACAGAAATGGTGCAACTTTCCATCATTTCTTGTTCTAGACAATTCTCACTTTACCTTTTAAACTCATTGGAAGTATTACTAACTACACTGGGAAGCTTTCTTGACCCTAGTTTGGTTGATATTGCCAAACTGTAAATCCTTAACATCATGTGAATATCTTTAAAATAACACTGATTACATCGGTCAGTATTGTTTTCACCCCATTATTATAAATCCAAACACTGAGGATAGGGAACATTGTCTTAGTCAACAACTGCAATGCATATGATGACAAGTTTGCACAAATAGATGCTCCGTAGACATTTTGACCAAATGAATAAATAAAAGATTAGGCTTATAGCACACTATTTTTTTTTTACTATTTTATAGGTAAACTGACTCTAAATCTGAAGTCAGCATCTAAAAAGCAATAGATGGAACCAAGGAAAAATGTGACTTCTTTTGTCTTCTTGGGTCTCACACAGAATCCAAAGGAACAGAATGTACTTTTTATTATCTTCTTGCTCTCTTATATTTTGACCGTGGTGGGCAACTTACTCATTGTCTTGACTGTAACTGTCAGTAAGTCCCTGAGCTATGTACTTTTTTCTTGCTGGCTTATCATATATGGATGTCATTTATGCCTCAGTCATTTCCCCAAAATTGATTTCAGACTTGTTCTTTGGGCAAAAGACCATATCCTTCCAAGCTTGTATGATCCAGCTCTTTTTAGAGCACTTCTTTGGTGGATCAGAGATCTTTTTTCTGTTAGCCATGTCATATGACTGCTATGTGGCCATCTGTAAGCCCTTGCATTATCTGATTATCATGAAGCAATGGATGAGTCTTGTGCTGGTAATAGTGTCCTGGATTGGGGTTTTTCTGCACTCAGTCATTCAACTGATCTCTCTTCATGGCCTCCCATTTTGTGGTCCCAATGTCATTGATCTCTTTTTCTGTGACGTGTTCCCCTTATTGAAACTCATTTGTTCTGACACCAATGTCATTGGCCTCTTAGTGGCAGCCAATGGAGGGCTGATCTGCAGTATTGTGTTTCTGCTCTTACTCATCCTTTATGGTGTCATTTTGTACTCCCTAAAAAACCTTAGTCACGAAGGCAAAAGGAAAGCCTTCTCCACCTGTGTTTCCCATATCACTGTGGTTGCCTTCTTCTTTGTTCCATGTATTTTTATGTATGCAAGACCTGCTAGAAATTTCCTTATTGACAAATCATTAAGTGTGTTTTACACAGTCATAACCCCCATGCTAAACCCTTTAATATATACTCTGAGAAATTCAGAGATGACAAATGTTATGAAGAAGCTCTGGAGCAGAAAATTCATATAAGTAGTAAATAAGTGTGTTATCCTCGATGAAGAGAATAAATTGGCTTCTATGAAATACCTCATTAGAACCCAGAAGTCACCTTAAATATGATACCCTCTATGTTCTTTTAAAGCATTTATCATAATTATAATTAAATAATTTCCTATTTAATTGGGTTTTTAATGACAATAACCTTACTAGAAAGAAAGGTATGTAATGTCTAGTTTATCCCTCTACCTAGAAAATTGCAATGCATATATAATGACTTGTCAATACTTAGTATATAACAATGAATGAAAATTTAATGAGTTACTCTGGTATTTAATTTCTGCATTATCTATATTAATTTTGCTTTCAGTTTTGTTTTTAGTTAAATTTTTTATCTATGTTCATTCATTTTATTATACTAGTTAAAATATTTAATTCACACTTTCCTCTTTATTCAATTTCAGTTGCTTTACATATAGTTTTTTAAAATATGAAATACATTTACTTTTTAAAATAAAACAATTGAAAGAACAATAACAATGAATATTAGAAAGGAAAGCCATACAAATGCGCAAAGTCAAAAGCAAACCTCCAACCCATCTTTAATCAAATCTCACAGTGCTCTTCCTCAGGGACAGTTGCTGACTCTACCTTTAAGATTCCTAAAGGATAGCTTTTGGAAATAAAGGCATATTATATTTATATGTATGTATATGTCTCTGTATATTAAAGTTTGCCTTTTATTATGTAACATCTTCACAGTCTATCTATAACAGTCAATATAGAACTGACTCTCAGCTGTCCTTATACTGCAAAATATAAAAATAGAAAATAGAGCTTTACTAAGATTAGTATATCCTTTTCTCTTCATGTTGACTCCAATATTTTTCTATTACAGATAATTATACAATAACAATGTGTTTTTATATGTGCAAGAATGAGTTTCTAGAATTGGAATTGTTGAGTCAATTGGTATGTGTTTTCAATGTTGATGAGCATACTCAAGGTCAAAATGCCTTCGATTGAGGTTTTACCTAAAACACTCCTGCCCAAAATCTGTGAGAATATCTATTTATCCATTTTATCAACAACTTATTCTTGATACACATTTATGGTATTTGGAAAACGTTTTAAGTCAAAGATTGCATTTAGTTTGTACAGTTTAATTGAAATGTTTTCAATATAATTGTGCAGCTTTTAGCATTTTTGAAAATTATTGGTATTTATTTGAGAACGTTTGCTAAAGTATTTTACCTATTTTCTTTGATTTGTTGATCATTTTCTTATTAATTTTTATGAGTTAATTATACACTAATTTTTCCCCTTTTACTGTTGTATGTGTAATTATTGTAATTCAGGATTGTGATATATTTTTTGCTTCTTTTATGCTAGGCAGAAATATGTTGACTATGTAAACTTTTTATATTTACATATTAGACATCAATACTGTCTTGTTTTAAAATCTTATATAAGTAGATTTCAATGAATTCAGTAAAACTTCATTCTTACTGAAATATTTCTCCATATTTTTCAACATTTTTTTTTAGCATTTTTGTGTTTTTATTTTTAAATTTAAGTTTAGATTCATCTGAACTTTATTTTGATATAAGGGTTTAAATGAGGATTGCATTTTAAATTTTTCTTGATTTCTATTTTTATAGTTGAATAATTATCTTTTATTCACAGATCTAAAAATCTCAACTTAATTTTATTCCAAAGTCTCACACATATTTGTATCCACTTTAGGATTCTCTTCTCTTCTATTGATCTCCTTATTCATGTGCTACTTAACACATGATGTAATTGGTTTTTATCTATAATACATTTTGATGTATGGTAAGAATAGTACTCCCTCAATATTATTTCATAATAGTATTTGTGCTTATTTGTGTTTCTATTAAATTCAAAATATGCTAGTCTAGTCACAAACTGGGTTGAATGTGATTTTATTTAAGAAGATTAATTCAGGGAGTTTATATTTTTAGAGAATTAAGAATTCAGATCCACAAAAAGGATAGATCTTTTGATTTGGACAAATTTAGACTCTACATTTTCTTCCTGTCTTGCTTATCCCTTATTGATGGCTGCTGTTCTTCCATGCTAACTATGCTAACTGACACTCTTTCTGTGGGAAAAACATATTTTTCAGGGGGTGTATGACTTAAGATTTTGCTAAGCATCTTTTTGGCCTACATTATTAAAAGCTTTGAGAATTTCTGTAATAAAGAAATATTTCACTTTACTTTTTTGCTTTAATTGGAAAAAAATTAGCTGTGAATGCGACCTGTGAAATGATTTTCTTCATCTGGAAAATGGGAATGATAGTACCAACCTCATAGTTATTAAGCCAATTAAATGGTTTAATATATATTAAGTGAATTTAACAATGCCTGTCATATAAAACCATTATGTAAATGTATTTTGAAAGAAAAATAATGAGTGACACTGATTCAACTTATAGTTAAGGCAGATTTGGACTTTGGTCTCTTCTAAAAATAGCAAGAGACTTATTATCTTGGAGTCAGAAACTCTGTAGATCTTGTCCTGCCTACTTTCTCCTTAGGTGGAAAAGATACCTTCTTGCATGACCAATTCTTTGTGTTGTCACATTTTCCTTGTACTTCAGGCAAGGACATTATTGAACTTTTAGGGCATTATTCAGCCTTTAGAAGTCCTGAAGTCTGCAGAATTGCAAATGATATGGAAAGATTTGGGCTCTGCAGTCAACAGCACTAGGTTTAAATTCCATCTCATTCATTCATTTACGTAGTGCTGTATGCATTTCACAATCATTCAAGAGTCATTTTAATCTTAGTTCATGAGTGAAATAACACAGTAGTATCTATTTTATAGTCATTTCAATCATTAGATGACATACTATTTACAAAGCATGCAGGACAGTCTCTGGCACTCTGTAGTTACTTAATAAATTTCACCCTGTTTGTTGTCTGCCTCATTTCCAAGTCAGTGTCCCATATATATCTGACTTTAAAAAAAACTGATTTATATTATTATTCAGTTGTTTAAAGATCCTATATTGGAAGACCATGGGAAACTTTCAGAATTCTGCCACTTAATGAGTAAAATCAATGAAAGATGGATGATAGTAACTCTGTAACGGATTCCCTTTAAAAGTCTGAATGTCTCACAAGTCAAAATTAGGCTGAGGAGGATCCCAAAATTTAATGATTTTTCTTTGACAAATAAGAAAGCTGTTGTAAAAAAATTAATGCTTGTAGTGAAATCTATTCTTTATTTACTCCAATGTGGCAGGGGCTAGAAGGCATTGTCTTGTTTTATCCTGTATGTGTCTTTGAAGTAGACTCTACTTCTGTTTTCCAAAAAAAGTAATGGAAACTTGGAAAATGTAACCCATCAGGTGAATGAGGTGTGATTTAAACCCATGTAGTTTGACTTGATAATTGGCCATCTTAAACACAAATGTAAATATATTATAATAGCATATACATGAATAAACAAATATTTTTTAGTGTGACAATTTACTCAAGGCTTCCACACTTGTGGTCTTCTCATGCTCACAAGGTAGCATTAGATTTCCAGACAAATTGTCAGAATTCTAGAAAGCATAAAGGAAAAGGGCCTAAAGGAGCTTGAATTCTGCTTGAATCATCCCACTTCCTACATGCCCCCTGAAATGATTTAAATTCTATCTTATTGGTCACACTAATTTTCAAAAGATATTGGGGAATTCAATTATCTAAATTTTGGACTCTTGCCTTCTCTGAAAATATAAAGTCAATTACTAAGATAGAATGCAGGAAAAAGGTCAAGAAGGCAACCAGAACTCTACAATAACTGCTAGTCTTCCTTTTCTTGATGTATATTTCCCAGTGAGGAAATTTTGTTTCTCCCATCCCAAGGCAGTTCACTGAAACTGTATGCAAAAAGTAGCAATTGGTATTATTTCCCTCAGAAAGGTTTTTCGAGTGTGATAAAGATTTAGGATTCATGGACTGCTTTAAGTTATTCTTTTAAATGTTTCAGATTTTTTTTTTTTAATTTTCAATACAGATTCTACTTATTTACCTGTCTGAAACTTTCTTATTGCTGGAGGGGTAACACTGCTATACCTGCATTTGATTCAACTTTTCAAAGACTTAGTATGATAAACTTTCATCATTCTTGAAAGTGAGTTTAAAGGTGATCTTTAAAAGCATAGTTTCAATCTACATACACAATACATTTGCCTATTTCAAAGGTCATGATTTCAAAAGGACAGCTTGTCCATATTTAAATTTTGTCCAGATTAGACTCTTCTTTGATAAGGTGATCTTAGTGCTTTTATGATTTACTCTCCAGATTACCCAGACCTGTAATATGTTCTACATGAGTGATTATTTTTATGGAAATTCTGGCAATACAGAAACTACTCATAGAATTATGATCAAGGTCCCAGTGAATTTATTTAGAGAAGAATCCCCCTTGGAGATGCACCAATTGAATGACTCAAAAATATGTGCTCTAGTTCAAATGTACATACATTTCCACAGATGTTTGACTTTACCACAAAATGTGTTTGTATGAATATTTATATTATTGGTTTTTTTAGGAACTGAAATGATGGAGTCAAAAGCATTATAAAATATGGACATGATGTTATTCTCCATCCTTCAGGCAAACCAAAGTTCAACTATGTTGTATGAAGTCAGGCCAGTAAATGAGAATCAAATGATGATTTCATATTTGCTATTTCACTATTTCACTTTTCAAACATAAACTTTAAAATGTTTACTTTTGTAATGCACAATTGTGAATCTTTTAACCTGATAATGTTGATTTAACATCTATTTGTTTTGGGGACAAATTCTGCCAACACTGGGGACTTTGGGTCTCTTTGTTTACAATCAGAATTCAGAATTCTTTAGGTTAAACAGCATTCTTGATATTCACTTTGAAAATGCCTCCTTATTTAAAAGGTAAACTGTTTTCTGAATTACTGAGATGACTCAGACTTTCTGCAAGCATAGAAAGAGCTGGTCACTCTGAAACATTTCAAGTTCTAGTGACTGTGCATGTGTTACCTTGCTCTCAGTGTCTACAGAGATGTCATAATTGCATGGAACTATTACCTTTTATTTCAGAGAAGAAGGCACCACAATACAGAAGTTGGATTGGATCTCATTATGCAGGTGACCCAGGAAGTATATTTGTACATAAGAATCTGAACTAGGCTTTACATTTTGCAAAAGTATATTGATGGGGAAGCGGCTGTGGCTCAATTGGTTGGGCTCCCGTTTACCATATGGGAGGCCCCAGGCTTCGCTTCCCAGGGACTCCTGGTGAAGGTAAGCTGGCCCGCACAGCACAGTGAGCTGACAGCCCCTGCAGCAAGATGACCCAACAAAAGGGAGACAAGCAGACACAGAAAAATGCAAAAGCAAATGGACACGGCAAGCACAAGCAGCAAAGGGGGATAAATAAATAAATAAAAATAAATCTTTAAAAAAAAAAGCAAACATATTTATGGTGTTATTTGGCAAGTCATACTCATTAAAAAGTTCTCTTTAGTGATTCCAATACTAAACATTATTAAGGATACTTTGTAATTGACAAAATATTTGGAAATTGACACAGTTCTGTGATGCTTTTTTGGATATTTCATGCTATGAAAATCCAGAGTAAATTTACCTTCTCTAACATCAACATTCTTAGCTAATTTTAAGAGTAATTATATGGGTATATTTTAACAGGCAGATATGTATAAATTTCATAATGGGATAAATCAAAGTAGGCATCATTTTTCATTAATAATTGGAGGATTATGTAGCATACATATAACTTGAAAGAGTGACTTTCATGATCCAAAGTAATATTTATGTAAGGAAGCTGTTACTTCAATTAATATGAAAGATGGGTAGAGAAGAAAATTGATGATCTAGGAAGTGAAAGAGATAATTACAGGATCTTGTTCTTAATAGTGATAAAGAGGATGGGATCTAGTGCACAATGAAAGATCTTGGTCACTGCTAGGAAGACAAACAATCCAGCTCATGTGAAGAGGAGATAGGGCAAAATTTTTCAAGTCAGATATTGATAAAATTGTCAATACAAACTTAAGAAAGTAACTAGGTATCATTAGTAGTGTTATTTTAAGAGACAGTACAGCTAGTACATATTGATAATATTTATGATACAGTTTTTTTTGTTATTGTGATATGTTTTATTTGATTTCTTTTCTTGGATTGCCCCTTTCATCTCATTCATCCTTTCACATAAATCACCTTCCCCTACCCATCACCAGCACAAGTGAATCCATGTTTACAACCAAACATGTATCCTTTATCCTTATGAATTTTGCCCATGCTCATATAATCACACACAAACACTAATAAGCTGGTGCTTTTATAGCATTTTTATTTTTGTTTTAAAATAATATTATATTATATGTAGTTTTATGCATATTTCTTTCCTATTGAAGAGTTCCTTGTGGGAATTTCTCTAACACTACAAGTATAGCTGTAATGCATTATTTGAAATGGTAATATTCCATTTAATAGATGTTTTAAACTATTCAACCATTTCAATATTGACTGTCATTCACTTTAATTTTTTGTTGTTTTTGTTAATGTCATTATACATTAAGCAGCAAATATATGCTGTGCATATATCCTTATGTACTGGTGCCTTAATTTCTATGGGATAGATTCTAAAGAGTTTAGTTTCGGGGATGAAAGGTATATGTATTTTTATTTTATGCTAGATTGCATTCCAAAAATATAACTAAGTTTTTACTTTTACTAGCAATGTAAGAGACTGCCTGTTTCTCCACATTTTTGTCAGTCATTGGTATTATCACTTTTTAAGTTTGTTTGTCTGAAAATGTGATGTATGTGTTTTTGTTTTTTTTTTCATTTGCATTTTGTTATTTATAGATGCATTTCAGCACTCTATCATGTTTGTTGGCTATTTGGTTAAACTTTTGTTTTCATTGCTTATCTATATCTTTTGGCCCGTTTTGCTTTGTTTTTCTTTCTCTTGCTAACTAGTTAAATCTCTTTGTTTATTTTAGATATTAACACTGCCCTCTGAAAAATAAATCTTTTCTTCAAAATGCTTTGTTTATTGATTTGGTTTATCATGTGTTTTCCTAAAATCCTTAAAAATCTTGAAATTGTCAAATATGTCTATTTAAAACTTAAATTGTTTAACAGATTCTTCCACAATAGAATGTAAGAAGGAATCTCATTTTTAACTTGCCAATAAATATAAAGAAAGCATTGCTTTATTTTTATATTAAATCTTAAATAATCTTTATTTTTTCTTGCATATGGTATCTATATGTATAATTTTATTTTCTTTTAGATGGAAAATGAGTTTTAGCAATCCCATTTATTTAATAATCTGTCCATTTCCCACATATGTGTCTAAATACTTATATGTGTGTGTTGTGTATGTGTGTGTCTATTAGTCTATAAAATCACTGATGTAAGGGTTCATATATTCTCAGACATTGCTGGGACATAATATTTACTACTTGAGTAAACAAATTATCTTAAAATTTCATAGAGTCACTAGTCATAATTATATTTTTAGGTAAATTTGTCCCTGACTTGTGAAATAAAGATACACAGAATGACATATGGAACAAAGGAACAATGCGACAGAGTTTGTCCTCTTCAGGCTAACTCAGAGCCTCCAGAGTCAGAAAATATTATTTGTTGTTTTCTTGTTCATCTACTTTGTGACAATGGTGGACAACCTAATCATTGTTATGACTGTGGTGGTCAGCTCAACTTTGGATTCTCCCATGAACTTCTTTTTTTTGGCTACTTATCATTCATAGATGGTGTATATTCTCAAACAGTTACCCCAATTATGATTATAGACTTACTCTATGAAAAGAAAACCATTTCCTTCCATGTTTGTATGATCCAGATTTTTATAAGACATTTATTTGGTGGTGCTGAGATTTTACTTCTGGTAGTCATGGCCTATGGCTGCTACATGGCCATCTGCAAACCTCTGCATTATATGAAAACCATGATCCAACGGACGTGTGTTCTACTGCTCCTGATGGCTTGGGTTGGAGGTTTTGTACATGCTGTGGTTATGCTCCTCTTGGTTTACAACCTTCCCTTCTGTGGCCCTAATATCATCAACCACTTCATCTGTGACATGCCCCCGTTATTAAAACTTGCATGCACTGACACCTATATAATTGGTCTCACCATTGTTGCCAATGATGGGGCAATCTTTGAGGTCATCTTCATGCTTTTCCTTATTTCCTATGGGGTCATTCTGTAGTCCCTGAAGAAACTTAGTCAGGAAGGGAGGTGCAAAGCCTAATCTACCTGTGGTTCCCTCATCACTGTAGTGATCCAATTCTTTGTTCCCTACATTTTTATGTATGTGAGACCTCTTTCCACGTTACCCATGGATAAATACCTGACTGTGTTTTACATTGCTTTTACTCCTATGTTGAACCCCTTAATCTATGCCCTGAGAAATGCAGAGATGAAGAATGCCATGAAGAATCTCTGGAACAGAAAAAGAAAATGAGGTGGCAGAGAAATGTATCACCTATTTTCAATGAAGAGTTGCTCTTTGAGGAAATCCATGTGTGATTATATAACTAGTAACTTTTTCTTCAGGTTTAAGATATTTTGCAAGATGAAAAACATTCATTATATATGAATACTTCAAGTGATCAGTTTTGTTCAAAATATATTTTTGATATGTTCATATATTTCTTTGGGAAATATATGTTCATTTATTATGTGAAATTACACTGTAGATTTATGTTCTAAATGATGAGTTATGCTATAGTTAATACTGTAAATTTATTTTAGCTAATGGAAGATGTTCCCATGTCTTTTTATTAAATAAACTTAATCATTTTTTTTCAGAGGTAATGGTGATCATTACAAATTTTGGAAAAATAAAGAAATAAAACACAACAATGTTCTTCACTCCACCTCACATAAAGACAACTATTAACATCCTTATTTTTGCATATATGAGCTAACTTAAATATATAGTTTTGTTCTTATTTTATAATAGGCAAAGTTTGAAGAGGAATGAGGTTTCAGAGTTATAATATTAATCATAAGAAGGCTAAATATACAAAAAGAGTTTAAAGAACTAGGCAGATATGCAGTAAAATGACTAAATTTTACTTATTTTTTCCAACTAGTAAAAGATATTATCTCCTCAAGTGGATCAGTTTTGTTTGGTGCTATATTTTAATAAATATGATCTATTAATTGTCCCAGATAGTTTAAAATATCTGATAATTTCTCTGCTAAATTTCAATGTCACTCTCTTCTTTTTACTTATAGTGCTTAGTTGCCTTCTAATAGAGGTCCAGGCCCTGTCTTGATTGATTTTCTTATGTTGAACCATCCTTGCATACCAAGGATAAAACCTATTTTCTCATAGTGTATAATTCATTTGATGTGTTGTTGAATTTGATTAGCAAGTATTTTGTTGAGGATGTTAGCATTTATGTTCATTAGAGAGATGGGTCTGTAGTTTTCTTTTCTTGTGGCATCTTTATGTGGCTTTAGTATTAGAGTGATGTTGGCATCATAGAATGAGTTAAGTCATGTTCCCTGCACTTGTACTTTTTGGAAGAGTTTAAGCAGGATTGGTTTAGTTCTTTCCAGAATGATTAGTAGAATTCACCCATGAAACCATCTGGTCCTGAGGCCCTGTCTTTCATATGTAAATTTAGCACAATCCATAATTTATGAGCTTCAATATAGAATGCAGAAATTGACATTAGGTAATTTTGAATGATGTCATTCTCAAAAAAGATGCTGTTTCCATTCTCAGTTGCATCATCAATGAAATTCAGGTTACCTGGTAATAAAGTGGGCAGAATACATTTAGTTTACAAAAACTCCATAAAATCTTCTTGACCATTTTTTTCTTTAAGTAAGGCTTCAAACAAAATATTATCTGCCCCTAATATGGAAGGAAATATGTGATCAAACAAACTCATCATTTCCTGCCCGTCCTATTAGTCTGGTTTCATGAGGGGCTAGATCTAGAAGAATGAGTATTCTCCACTGGTAAAACATATTGTATCAATAACTTTGTATTCTGATTTTTATCTTTATTTGTAGTAAACAGCAATTGCTTTTATGATCTCAAATTCTGCCTAATCATAACAGTATTCATGAAATAATATCAGGAGTATGGTTATAACAAAGTTAATAAACTTAGTGCTCTACTTTTGGATATTTAGTTAATTTTCAAATTTATATAGTAATATCTAGTGTTCTTTTGTCTGTAAGTTCCCTAAAGGCAGGGAAAATAATTTAACAGTCTTTGTGCCCTCTGTTCCTTACACAATGTCTGGGATATAGAATCCACTCCATAAACTTTGTCAATTATTTGTATCTTTTTTTTTTTTTCTGATCTGCTAGATCTCATGATTACTTTGTGTTAGCAATTTAAACATAACTTGACTAAATAGTTCTGCTCCATGTGGCATGACCTAAGTTCCCTCTCTGGTATTCAGCTAATGGCTGGGGTTTTATGGAAGATCCAAGAAAAGTTTACAGTTAGTGCCTTGTCAGAGAAGGTTATAAGGCTGGGTTCTATTAGAACCTCCTTCCTCTGCATGAAGATGTAGGGCATATAGGTGAGGTCTTTCAAACAAGGTTGTCAGGTTTCTAAAGTGGCATTTCAGGACTCAGATGAAGAAGATAAATACTGCCAGGCCAGTTAATAGACACTATTAGAACTCAGGCAGCATCATGTTATTGTATTCTTTTAAATAAAGCAACTATAGGCTTGCCCAGGTTCAAAACTTGGAGAAATTGACTGTATCTCTTGATTGAGGAGTGGTAGAGTGAAATGGAAAATAGCTTGAGTGGAAAATATTGTTGTATCCGACTTTAGAAAACACCATCTGTCAGAGTTCACCCTCTAGCAACAAAAACACACATGCCTCATATGCACAAACTACACTCATCCCTTCTCCAAGATCTCCCCCTCCCCACTTACGGCATCAACTTGAAGGTCAGGATCTCAACTGCTAAATCCAGACCAGGTATGGATTATGTTAATTGGGTGCAGTTCCTTTGTACAGTTCCTCAGTGATGGCTCCCCTTTCTTTAAAGATGTATGAATTTGAGATCTATCTCTTTCACATGCACAGGCTGCAATGGGCTCCCTGGAATACCAAAATACACATTCCTGTCCTAAAGGGTGGGAAACAGAAGACAATGGTTCTTTCTCTAGTGCAATATTCTTAAACTTCTATCTTCTATTAAGCACCTCATAATTCTCCCATTTTCTACCCATTACCCCATCCCAAAGCTCTTTCCACATTTTTGGTATTTGCAATAGCAGCACACCTCTCTCATGGTGTCAAAATTTATTTTAGTTACTTAAGCCATTCAAACAAATACACTGAAATTGTTCAGGTTAAGCAATGGGAATTAATTTGCTCATGGCCTGAGGCTGGAAAAATGTCCACATCAAGATGACATCAAAGTGAGGTTTACTTCCTGAAGACTGTGGTGTCCTGGGGCTGCCTTTGTCTACTCTTTCACATAGCAAGGCACGTAGTGGCATCTCCTTGTCTCTCTCTTCTCTTCCAGAGTACATCAATGTCCAGCCTCTTGCTTCCTGTGACTTTCTATTTATCTGAATCTCATTCTGCTCATGAAGTACTCCAGTAACAGGATTAAGATCAATTCTGATTGGACTGGGCCACATCTTAACAGGAGTAACTTCACCAAAAGGTCTTACTTACAATGGGATCACACCCACAAGAATGGATTAAATTTAAGAACATGTTTTCTGGAGTGCATACAGCTACATACCACCACAGTAGTCATTCAAGAAGGATGTGGAAAGTCCTTTTGTCTGATTGTTTGGATCCCTTTGGACTGCATGAAAATCTGACAAGTATTTTGCAAAATTATATGAGCAAAAACACTGACGTTCTAGACTGAAAGAAACAGAGACTAGATGGATTGAAGGAAATATGACTTCAAGGGCAGAACCATGCAAGCAAAATTCTAAAACAAAGAGATCTCCTTGGACCAAAAGAAAAGACCCACCCATGTGTGTGAAGAAAACAAGTCACTTCTGCCCTTAAAGGGAGCAGATCATCTGCCCTGGTGCATGAAGAGTGTAGGTCTGCACCTTGATGTTCAGGGTGAGTGCTGCCACCCCAATTCTGGGGCTTGGGTTCTAGCATTCTTGGACAGGCTGAATGCCATTCTGGTGCTCGGAGAGGGTAAGTCCTATAATCTAGCATTCGTGAAAAGCCTGGCTGCTGCACAAGCATTTATAAGGGTGGGACTTCTGCTTCAGCAGGTCTGGAGGACAAAGCATGTCTCCACAAATGATTTTCAGAACTTGAGATCTAATGGTGCTTACCTTATAGTGTTTCAGACTTGCTCGGGACCTGTGACCACTATTTTCCTTGAAAATTATTACCTCGGGAATGGGAATGTATATTAATCAGCCAAAGAGGTGATGATGCATAGTACCAGAAATCTGTTGGCTTTTATAAAGGGTATTTATTTTGGGGGTAGAAGCTTACAGTTACAACACCCTAAAGAATCCAACACTAGGTACCATAAGAGGTACTTTCTCACCAAAGATGGTTGCTGATCTCTGCAAGGGTTGGGCCTTCCTTCATCCTCTTAAGGCTCTATGGTCCCAGCTTGTTTCAATCTCAGCTTGTAGGCTTGCATAGGACTAGTTTTTTTCCAGGCTCAATGATGTGTTCTCTTCACAAGGTCAGCCTCAAACCATCAGGTGAATGACTCTGTTTTCTCCAGTACCACAGGATTGAAGTTCTCTCCTCTGCCTTGTCTATGGAGCTGTCTCTTCTTTCCTCTGTGTCTTCTTCTATGTGCTCTTCTTGAGTGAGTGTCCATTTGTATAGCCCACCAAGGGGCCTGGGACTTAACCTAAGTTACACCCTACTGACATGGTTGAATCAAAGCACTAATCTTAATATAATTTAATCAAAGACCTCTCAGCTAAATCTAATACAATCAAAGGGTATCATGCCCAGAGGAACAAACCACTTTACAAACATAATCTCTCTTTTTGGAATTCATAAATAACCTCAAACTTCGACACTCTACCCTCTGAATTCCAAAAAGACATTACCATATTCTAAAACCCTTAAGTCCTTTCAGTTAGCAATGCTAAGTACAAAATCACACCACAGTTTTACAAATACAGGTTTTCTTGGGGCAAAGTCCCCTCTGGTGTAGACCTGTGAATCTTACAAAACAACTCTCTGCATCCAATATACTAAGCCTTTCCTAATCCATGGGGAAAGAACCACCCCTCTCAGATGTATTGGATGGTTACTTTAACCTCCCTAATCTTTGGGGAATGTCTTCCACCCTCTCTGTACCCTGGAGTAGCAAAACTGTCCCTGAGCAGTGGGCTTGACCACCCAACCTCTTCAAATGCCTGGACAAACTCATCCTTTCTGTACACATGGGTGGGATACTCCTTTTGATCCAAGGAGGTGTCTTAATTCCAGAACTCAACTTCCATGGTTTTCCTCTTAAAGCTGTTTTTCCTTCCATCTCTCATCTCCATGTCCCTTTTATTCCAGGCTGACAGTGGTTTTGTTCATAAAGTTCTCTCAAAAAGCTTGTTGGTTTACCATGCAGGAAGCAGGTGTCCAATTCATCAGACAGGAAGACTTTACAAGTCTTTCCTGGATAACTGCATTTTCAATCCTGGCTTCAAAGTTCCAAGTTTCATTAATTACTCAGTTTGGGAACTATCATCTGGGAGCTTGGTTTACAGAGGCTTGGAATTTCTGGAATCATTTTCTGATTTCTTTGTGCCCAATAATTAAGTTATCATCATATCTCTTTCTTCAAAAACTTTGCTATAATCTGCAAGGGGAAGCTAGGCTGAATTTTCCACATTTAGTTTGGAAATCTCCTTAGCTAAATTTCCAAGTTCATTATTTTCAAAGTCTACCTTTCATATACCGTCAGGAGTCAATCTTGCTAATTTCTCTGCAACTTTAAAACTTGGATCACCTTCCCCCAGTTTCCAATAATAGTTTCATCATTTCCTTCTAAGGCTGTATCAGAAATAACTTTAGGCTCCATATTTCCACCAAAAGTCTCTTCAAAAAATCGAGGCCTTTTCCATCAAGCCTCTCACAATGCCTCCAAAAAATACCCCTTACCCATTTATAAAACCATCCCAGGATTGTTGGTAATTGCAAAAGCACCACCCCATTTCTGGTACCAAATTCTGTATACTCAACAAAAGAAGTGATCATATAAAGTATCAGAAATCTCTTGGCTTTTATAAATGGTATTTATGTGGGGTAGAATCTTACAGTTACAAGGCCCTAAAGAGTCTAACTCAAGGTACCATAAGAGATACTTTCTCATCAAAGATGGTTGCTGATCTCTGTGAGAGTTGGCCTTCTTTCTTCCTCTTAAGGCTCCATGGTCCCAGCTTCTTCCAATCTTAGCTGTAGGCTGGCATAAATCTCATTTCTTTCCAGGCTCAGCTGCTGTGTTCTCTTCACAAGGTCGTCTGTAACTATCAGAAGGATGGCTCAGCTCTCTCTAGGGCCCATGATCAAAGCTCTCTCTTCTGCCTTGTCTCTAGAGCTTTCTCTTCTTTCTTCTGTGTCTTCTTCTGTGTGCCTTCTTGAGTGAGTGTCCACTTATATAGCCAACCAAGGAGACAGGGATTAACCTGAGTTACACCCTATTGATGTGGTCATATCAAAGCCCTAATCTTAACATAATTTATTCAAAGCCATCTCAGCTGAATCTAATGCAATCAAAGGGTTTCATGCCCAGAAAAAAAGACCAGTTTACAAACATAATCTCTCTTTCCTGAATACATAATCTCAAATTACCACAAAATATGTTACCAATTTTTCCTACCATCTTATTTGCCCAGGATGGACCACACTCATAAGTGAAATTGATGAGACTTTGTACTTAACATTATTATTGAAAAGGGTTAACACATTTGGGGTGTTATGATGGGATGAATGCATTTTGCAAATGGGAAGAACATGTCTTTTTGTCGTCCAAAGGACAGGCTGTGATAGATTGAATTATATATACCAGAAAAATAAACCATTCTTAATTTTAATTAATTCCCATGGGTGTGAACCTTTGTCAATAAAGTGTTTTGAAGATGCTGTTTTTACTTATGGTCTGACCTAACTTTAAGTTGGACCTTTATTCTATCACTGTAGGCTCTATAAAGAGAAAGTCCTGTGGATGAGTAGAAATTGGATGTCAATATAACCCAGAAGAGAAACGAAAGGCATTGTCAAGTGACAAGAAAGCCAAGGCACCCAAGGATTGCTGGCAGACAGGAATAGAACAGTCTTCAGGGAGAAAGCATCAAATTACTGATGCTTTGATTTTGGACTTCTTCTAGCTTCCAAGCTGTAAGCCAATAATTTTCCATTGTTTAAACATACCCACTACATGGTACATATCTTAACAACCTTAGGAACTAAGACAAAGCCCTTCCAGCTTCCATCTACCTCTGGGCACCAAAGTCAATGCCACATGTTTTAGATTTTTGTTTTGGATGCAACTCATTTCGAATGTCCAATTATTGTTCAGTATATCTTTTGCTACATGATTGTATTAGTCAGGGTTCTCTCAAAACCAACAGGAGATTTCTGTATATATTATGAGAATTTATAAAATTGTCTCACATGATCATGGGCCTGTACCTGTCCACATTCTGTAGTGCAGGCTGCAAGCTGAGAAGTCTAATGCAGGTTTTTTATGACTACTTCAGGAAAAGTGGCTGGCCAAATTAGAGATGGAAATTTTCTCTTCTGACTTGCTGAAATCATCACTTCTCCTTTAAGGCCTTCAACTAATTAGATGAGATCTCTCTCATTACTAAAGGCAATATCCTCAATATCCTTGATTGAAAACATAATCAGCCATAGATGCAATCAACTAACTAATGATTTAAGTCCACTAAAAGCCCCTCACAGTAACAATCAGGCCTTTGCTTCCTTTGCCAAACAACTGGGTAGCATTACCTGGCCAAGTTGGCACATGAGGTAAACCATCATAATGGTATATAACTCCAAATTTTTGTGTTGCAACAACCATTTTATTTTGTTTCAAGATTTTGTGAGACAGAAATTCAGACAGGGTTTATTTCTTCTGATTCATGTGGCTTGTACTGCAATCAATTTGTGTTTTCAACTGATAACTGAGCTTGTCTGAAGGGTCCAAGGCAGCCTAATTCCCATTAATGGGGTGTCAGAAGTGATACCTGGAAGGAATCCTCTGGGTCCCTCTCTATTTCCATTTAGATGCAAGATGTCTTCACAAGATTTCTCCAGCAGAATAGACTTCTTATATGATGTGCAGGACTTCTAGTGTTAGAATATAGAAGCTATCAGGCCAGATAAGGGCTATGTTCAGACACATCCTCAATCTTCTACTGGTAAAATTAGTCATAGAGTCTGGCTATCTTTGAGGGAGTGGAGAAATAGTTACAACACTTGATGGGGGAATGACAAAGTCGTATTACAGAACAGCATATCTGATAGAAGATATTTTTGCATCCATTTATGGACAATAAAATTTTCTATATCTCAAAAAGAGCATACTGTTAATGTCTGAGGGATCTGTAGTGATATTCATCTTATATTCCTGGTATTAGTCATTTGGATTGTACTCTGGACCATATTTTCTAGAAGTTTGTCAATTTTATCACCAAATAAATAACTTTTTTATATCAAATATATAACTTGGCTTTTTAAATTTATTTCATGTTTTCTATTTTATTGATCATTGATCTTGACTTTATTATAAAATGTCCAAGCAGGATTTTATGTGGGGGCAAAGTTAGGTCTTTCCTAGGTTTTACCTTAACTCTTAACAGTACAAATAGCAGACATTTAATTCAAGGCAAGCCAGTTTTTAGCAGCATTTTGGTAAGTTGTCTTTTAAGCTCATGGTTTATCTTTTCTACTTTCCCTGAGGAGGGTGGATGCCAGGGAGTATGGGAATCCCAGTTGGTTTCTAAGACTTTTTGGAACAAGGTCTAAGAGGGATACCTGGGTTAAGCATATTCATTAATTACTTAGAAAATGAAGTTTA
>JAQZBX010000981.1:30564-92075 GCA_029593785.1 Cabassous unicinctus | reverse complement strand
ATTTGCATAGTTCACATATTCAAAATATTCATTAATGGATTTAAATGCTGTTATTTAATAAAATGCTAGTAATTTTCCATTTTAAAATTAAGCATTGATACTATAATGTATTAAATTTTTAAATACTGCACTTAACAGTAATATAGTGAATCATACAGCAAACAGAGGTTTTCTTTTTTTTTTTTTCAACAAAGGACATTCCTAATGTCAAAGGGTAATTTTCAAAAAGTTTAAAACATGATGCTCATACAAATTGAGAATGAACAATGTGCCAAAGACTTATTCGATTCATTAATAAAGGAATGTAAAAATGGTAAAGTAGGTTCAAAGAACATTTGAGAAACAGAGATATATAAAGCTAATGAGGGGGAAGTGGGTGTGGCTCAGTAGATAGAGCCCCCGTTTACCATATGGGAGGCCCGGGTTCACATCCCGAGGCCTCCTTGTGAGGGCACGCCGGCCTGAGCGGTGCGGTGGGCTGATGCAGCAACCTCGCGGCAGGAAGCGGGTGTGGCACAATGGATAGAGCCCCCGTTTACCATATGAGAGGCCCCGGGTTCGCTTCCCTCCGCCTCCTTGTGAGGGCAGGCCGGCTCGCGCGGCACCGTGGGCTGATGCGGCAAGACATCACAGCAAGGGGGAGATAAGCAGACACAGAGAAGACAAGCAGCGAATGGACACAGCAGCACAAGCAGCAAGGGGGGGATAAATAAATAAAGTAAATAAATCTTTAAAAATAAATAAATAAATAAATAAAGCTAATGAGGAAAAGCATGCTGAAAAGAATTTGCTAAGCTTATGACAAGCTGGTTAATATGCTACAGGTCAATATGATAGCAAAAATTGGTAACTATTTCTCTACAAGATGGAAATTATTTGCATTTCTACTGGACAAAATCTACAAATTGGCATAAAATTTCACAAAATCTGGCTCCTAATCAATAGGACATCAAACATAAATTCATTCTCCTAAGAAATTAAATATATAATCCTTGGAGCCTGTTAGATACTGCTAGTATGATATTGAAAGATATGCAATTATGCGTATGCCTTATTTCCGAATTGTGGATAATTTTTCTTAACACTAAGAAACATCACTTTTGTAGATTACCTCACTTTTTATTTATATCACTAGCATTTTCAGTTTGCTTTTTATTTATAGGACTCTACCTTATATAAACACACATAGTGTGTGTTTTGTTTTCATCATTTTATAGAAATTATTCTGCATATGGAAGAGTAATATGCAAAGAAACTGTTGAGGTGAGAATATTTGACTGGGCTAGTCTACTGCAATCAGTTTTAAAGTATCTCAACAAAATTACAACTTATTATATGTTTTAGATCTTCAGAGTTGTAAGTAGAACAAAGAAGACTTAAATCATCCATTGTAGGTTAAGCCATACTGCTTTTGTGAGGCATTCAGGTTCTCTTCTTTCTCATCTTTAAAATAATTTATAATTTAATAAAGATGTCCTTTATTAAATATGGTTGAGTTTGTAGTCAGCATCTCTTTCAGATATGAACCTCAAGTAGAAGAGATACCATAGCTAACATACTTAAGTAAATAATTTTCAGTTTTCTACTGATTTGGCACCTCTAATCCGCATATCCTCCAACTGAGAACGAGTAATTTTTACTCTAAGAAATTTACCATTGGTGTTCATTTTTCCATAATTGATTCTGGTAGATAGCTTATTCCATTAACAGGGAGCATCAAGTATGGTAATGCAGTTTGGGTCTTGTATAAACTCCCTTCCAGTTTATATAAGGGATGCTAAAATCCAGCCCAATCACTGCTTGGGGGTTTCATACCTCTGCAGGAGGTGCCTTCTTAAAAATTCACACTCCAAAAGAAAACTTTTGGGTGAGCTATGGCTGCCATTAATCAGTGCTCTGCCTTATCTGCTCCAAAGTGCTTCATTCTGCCTTGAACCAGAAGGCAAAATCTGTCTATTGGCATTTTGTGAACACGAATATGTGCATATATATCCATATATATGTGTGTACATATATTACACAACAGTTATTTTTAGAAATGCTAGGAATGAGACAGAATGTAGATAAGGAACTCATAAATTAGAAATTTCACATTTAAGAATAATGAAATTAATAGCTAACATTTATTATGAACATATTGTGTCCCAGGAAATGAAAAAAAGTTCTTTATATGAATCATCTCAATATTTTGTTGAATTACAGATTCTACATATGCCATAACTGCCTTTGGTTTTACATGGTTGACAGAATGACCAGAAATTCAAAAAATTATATCACATAATAATCCAGAAGCAAACAGCAGAGCCCAGACTTCAAATCTTCATTTCCTCATGACATATTTCAAAAGTTTTTTCTTTTTAATTTCAACTTGTTAAGCATATATCCCAGCTGCTGTTCTTTCTTTTCAGTGTGACCCCAAACAAGAATGTTTCACATGGTTTTAGGTTTCTGAGTCAAAGTTTAGGACAGCTGTGATATCAAATGAAGTACCACCTGGCCTAATCACCGTAACAGTATTTCCTCTATCCTGCACAGCTAACAGATGGATTGAGTATCAGCCTGATGTCATAATCTGTTAAGTTTGTAATATGGAGCACTAGTCCCTCATTTTGGATTCATCTCATCTTCTCTTATGGCATGGTATACCCTAAATGGAGAGATGACACTATCATTATATTCTACTATCATTAGTCATATGGGATCTTAGTTTGCATTACCTAAGGATAATTACATGGTGCTGCAATTCATTTGGTGAACTGTCACTCCACTACTGAAATACATACATGGAATTATAACAAATACTCTGACATTCATAAAGCAGAATACTAGTCTTCAGCATTTATTTCATTCATTTTTTTTTTTTAATTCATGTTCTAAATATCCACTTTCTCAAATGCATGCTGCTGAGGTTTCTCTTTGGAGCATTAAATTTAATCTCAGTTCTACAGTTGAAGTGATTTTATCCTTTCTTCTAGATACTTATATAAAGTATTATAATATAAAAATCAGTAGTAACATATATGTCTGTAACACCTATAATCAACATTTCAAAAGACAACATTACTTATAATTAATTCATCAAGCATTTATTAAGTGTTTCTTAAATGCAAGGCAATGTAATAGACAATGGAAATGTGGAGATAAACATGAAATTATTCTAATTTCTCTCCCTTCTCACTGCCCTCATCATTTGAGAGATACTCATTATTTGAACTCATACAGGATGCAATTCTTCAAGTGAGGTAGATCCAGTTTGTTGACTAGGTCAATGCCCATTTCCATCTCCCTCTTTCATTGTTGGTTACCTTTCTTTAGTAGCTAGAAAAAAATATTGCACAACTTGTCAGTCTCCCTTGCAGCTGGGGCCAGCCAGTGAAATCTGTTAGAAGTTATGGTTGAAGAATGCTGGAAAACTATGAGGAAGACTTAGCTTTTCTGAAAAAAGAATGGAAATATCTGTTACCACTCCCAGTCTCCCTTTTACTATCCTTGAGTGTGGACATGATACTAGGAGTTACAACAGCATGAGGCAACAAGATAATTGCTAAGACTGGCAACGTACTAGATAGAAAGCACCTAGGAGCATGATGATCTTGTGCTTCTTTGAAGCCCTGGAACGCCTTCCCTTAACTTCTTACAAGAGAAAAATAAAACTTTGTTTGTTTAATCCATCACGAGATAATTTTATTTGCAGACAAAAGCAATGGATATGTCAATTAAGTCAAAATAAATCAACTTAATGAATATACCAAGACTTTTCTGATTAATGTCATATTTCTTTTTAAGAGTCTATTTATTTTCCAAATGTAGAAGACACTGTAAAGCATTAATACCACAGTTTAATTTGGTTTAAAATGGTTGCTTTCATAGATACATAGATATGATAGAGTAGCTTCATTAACAATATAGATTTTTGTAATAAAAGTATTAATACATCTATTTAACCATATTAATGAATTATTCATAAAAGGTATCTTTAGTGCTATTGATATTTAATGAAAATAAGATATTTTAATATTATGAAGATAATATTGAGAAATAAAAATAATTGTCCTTAAAATTTTTAAACTTTTAAGTTTCTTCCACAAAATAGTAATTCTGCATACTTATTTATAGGATGATATTTTCTTTCAATATTTATAGTTTTTCTATCACACACCTAGCTCTGTTTTGGTTGCAGAGAGTACAAAGAAGAGTGAGGTATGGCTTCTTTCCTCAAGGAACTCACAATCTAATGAGGGAAACCAATGAATAAAGTTTGACATTTACCAGCACCCCATAGCCAATTGGAGCACAGAGAGGTAGGGTTGTGGACACTTTGGTGCCCCACCCAGATGTGCTCTTCAGGTCTAATACAACCAGTCCTTAGGTGCTTGGAACTTGGGCTGCTAAAGACTCATTCCAGCTGCCTCCCTCACATGGCATTTTCCTCAGATGCAAGGAACTATTTCACCCAAGGTTATGTGGACACCCTAAGCTTGGCCTCTTGCCTCCCATTTAAGACAACTTTGAAGGGCCATCCCAGATTCAGAACTCTCCATGGGATTGCCTGAGGGTTTGGTTGCAACAGTTTTGAAGGTCACTTTCTCTTTCTACTCAATTCTACTGTCTTCATTTCATTTTAGGTGTATCTCATGAACATACCCCCACACAAAGATTCTACTCTTTAGCAAAGAATTAATCATCTGACTTACATATTGAAGAACAAGTGGCATATGGGGAAAAACTGAAAAGAAAGACAATGCTGGCAAAACAAGGGACATTTCCAAAGGTTCAAAGGTAGAGTTAAGTGAAACAACCTAAAGAAATGCAACTTTAGCATGGATGACTGTAGCTTAATGGGCTGATAAAAGTATACAGGAAATGAGCATTCAAGATCTTGCACATCAAAAAAGAGTCTGAATTTTATCCTGAAGGAAATAGAGAACCTGTGTCAATTAAAACTGGAAAGAACAGCCACATAGCCAACTTGTGACTTAAACAAAGAAGGATCTTATCATTCTTACTTAGCAAAAATCCAGAGGTCAAGTGGTTTCTGGCATGGCTTCCACAACTTACTTAGGTCAAAGACTGTGCTCCTGCCTTCTCTTGATTTTCCTCAGTGCCACAAGGATTCTGTGGAGGCTCCAAATAATTTGTTCTGTTCAAAGAGGAAGGAGGAAGGGGAAAAAGGTCGCAGTACCAGCTGTGTTTCTTCCCTTTTGTGAGGAACACAGAATCTTTCCCAACCATCAGTACAGTTCTGCTATGTAAACTTAACTTTTATGGTCTTTATGGTAGAAGCAAGCTAGGGAGACATAGGTTGGAATGGAGGCTGAGTAAGCCAAGTTATGTCTTCCACAGAGCCACTGAGGGGTTTAGAACAGGCAAGTGACAGGGTAACATTTGTAATAAGAAAAAAAATTCTCCAGATGGAGTAGTATGGATTGGCTATTCTAGTAATGTAGATTAGATATGATGAAGGCCTGAACTAAAGAACTGTTATAATAGTGGTAGTGGAGATGGGAATAAATGGAAAACATTATATGACTAAAATGATATGATTAGCCTGATATGGTTAGGTTGATTTGGTTTGGATTTGGAAATTGATATAAACCAGTTGCTGTAAGATGATGCCAAAATTTTAGAAGGCTTGAGCAACTTGATTTACATGTGCTCCCATTTGAATAACACCAATGGAGCAGGCATTATCACTCATATTTTAGAAATGTAGAGCCCAATATTAAAAAAGATTAAAAGATTTAATAAAAAATCCCATGACAGGCAATGTTCAGAACTGGGGCTCGGACTCAAGTTTTCTGATTTTTAAGTTAATTGTGTGTGCTCTGTGAACTGAAAGAATTACTGTAGTTTAATGAATTATTTTATTACCTAAGTTGTTTGAAAAAAATTAGTCACTAAACATAGACATGCTTCTATGGACAATATGGTGTTGTCAATCCCATAATTCTCCATGAATAAAATATATGCTCATAAATAGTAGTTTTGAGCAGAAGAAAAGGAAATAAAGTAGAAGATAGAAAAATGATGTAGAAAACAAATGCATAAGATATAAGTTTATGTTCAGATCAAAGATTTAACCATTGCAAGAATTGCTATACTTTATCATTGTCAGTTTGATTTTATGAATGCTGTTAAAATATTTATTTTAGCTTTCATTTATTCACTTATTAACAAATACTTAAGAACTTTATAATATGTGTCAAGAACTCTATTAGGTCCTGAGTTTAGAAAGATAAAAAAGAAACAAAATAAGACACAACTCTACAAAGTCACAGCTTAATCAAACAAAAGATCTATTTGGGATTTTTAAATTTTATATTTCTTGAATTAATTGGAATTTTTAAAATAAGGTGGGGACATCTGGGAAAATGACATCTGGGAAAATGGTTGGTAGGCAGAGCCTGTCTATTTCAAAAAAAAGGAGCAGAGAGAATGCAAGGACCTGTCCAAGGGAGCTGCTTTGGATATATAGAGAATGGGAAAGTGTCCTGCGTCAAGGAGGAGGGAATTGAACAGATAAAGAAGCCCAAGGAAAAGCATGAGTTGCCCACCTCTGTGTCTGGAAACAGCACCTGTGTTCTACCCCCAAGGCAAGTGGTCTGGGTGGAGCCCCTGGCATGCTGCTGCCAATGGGGTGGGAGAGAGCATTCCCTGGAAGGAAGAGGGATCTGAGAGAGAGTGGAGAGTGGTTTCTTTGCAGTGAGTTTATCCAGCTGAGCCCCCTTTGAATCTTGAAAGGGACCCCGACCTGATACCAAGAAAGGAGGGGGATATGTTCAGGCAGGCTGTCAGACCCAGCGGCCTGGGGAGAGAAAGGAGCTAGATTAGAGAGGGGGCAGAGACTGATGCCTAATCAGCAGGGCAAACTGTTAGAAATCTAACCTGCCTGAGGGAAAGGGAGCAGATAGAGCTAGATAAGCTTTTTGAAGCCTAGTTAACCTCTGGAGCTGGTTTAGCTTAGTGGGAGAATTCCTGTCCTGCATATACCAGGTTGCTGGTTTGATTCCTGAGTCTCTTTAGAAAAGTGATATAGAAAGCTATTCACTGGGCTATCAGGCACCCAGCTGATACATTACACAAGGGAACACATAGGTATTTCAATTTTTTTTTGCTTTAGGTTTTTCTTGGATCTGTTATTTTTTTTCCTAAAGGTTCCTTTTTTCCCCCCCTTATTTTACTCACTAAAAGTCAGTACATCACTGACTGTGGAGGGCAGACACCAGGGTGATTGATCAATGAACACCGGCGGCCTGAGAAGCTCCTTAGGTGCCTAAGAGGGAAGGCTGGTTATCCTGCGCTGTTTTTTTTGTTGTTGTTGTTGTTCTTCTTCTTCTTCTTCTGGTTGCTGTATTGTTTCAAAGGAAGACAGACAACAGAAAGGAAATAGAATAAGAAAACCAAGAGTGAAAGAGAAACCTTACCACACATACACAACACACACACACACACACACACACACACGAACAAAGAAATAAAGCTCTAGAGTAGAAAAAGAAGCTAACCAACTGAACAAGTCTATTAAGATGAAGAGATGACTAGACACCAACAAAAAATTATAAGCCATTCTAAGAAAGAGGAAAACAAGGGCCAGTCTACCAAAAAAAAACAAAAAACAGGAGGAGATGCAAAACTTGGAACCACTAATCAGAGATGTCCAAACAAATATTATGAATCAAATTAATTAAGTGAAGGAAGAGATTAGGGATATTAAGAAGATACTGGAAAAGCATACTGAAGAAATTGTAAACATACAGAAAAAAAAGGTAACAGATATGATGGTGATGAATGGCACAATACAGGAAATCAAAAATATATTGGAAGCACATAACAGCAGATTTGACCAGGCAGACGAAAGAATTAGCAATGTGGAAGACAGTACAGCGGAAATCCGACAGTTACTGTAACAGATAGATTAAAAGACAGAAAAAATCTAGCTCTGACTTAGGGATTCCAATGACATCATGAAATGCACAAGCATACGCACTATAGGTATCACAGAGGGAGAAGAGAAGGGAAAAGGGCAGAAGGAGTGTTGGAGGAAATAATGGCTGAAAATTTCCAAACTCTTCTGAGGGACATGGATGTACATGTCCAGGAAGTGCAGCACACCCCAAACAGTATAAATCCTAACAGGCCTACCCCAAGACATATACTTGTCAAATTGTCCAATGCTCAAGACAAAGAGAGAATACTGAAAGCAGCAAGAGAAAAGAGATACATCACATACAAAGGAAGCTTGATAAGATTAAGTGCTGATTTCTCATCTGAAACTGTGGAGGCAAGAAGGCAGTGTTATGACATATTTAAGGTTCTAAAAGAAAATTCTGTATCCAGCAAAGCTGGAGTTCAAAAATGAGGGAGAGTTCAAAATATTCACAGATGAACAGAAACTAAGAGACTTTGTCAACAAGAAACTTGCCTTTCAAGAAATACTAAAGTGAATTCTGCAGGTTGAAAGGGAAAAACAGGAGAGAGTTGGAAGAGAGTGCAAGAATAACTAAAAAGTTAAAAAGAGAAATAAAAACAACATATGTCATACATAAACCTAAAGAAAATACAGCTAACGTAAGTAATTTCTTGACAGTAAAAACATTGAACATTAATGGATTAAACTCTCCAATAAAGAGACACAGATTGGCAGAATGGATAAGGAATTATGACCCATCTATATGCTTTCTACCATATGCTCAACATAGACCCAGCAATGCAAGGAGGCTGAAAGTGAATGATTGTTAAACAATTTTACATGTAAACAATAACCAAAAACAGGCAAGAATAACTATACTAATACTGGACAAAATACATGTAAAATGCAAAACTATTGTAAGAGAAAAAAAAGGATACTATACATTAATAAAAGGGGGTAATCTATAAGAAGAAAGAACAATTATAAACATTTATGCACCTAACCAGGGTGCCTCAAAATACATGAGGCAAACATTGGAAAAACTAAATGGAGATATAGATGCCTCTGCAACTATAGTGGGAGACATTAATGCACCATTATTGCCATTACAGAGAACATCTCAACAGAGGATCAATAAGGAAACAGATCTAGAAAAATACATTAAAGGATCTGGACCTAATAGACATATACATAGCGTTACACCCCAATACAGAGGAATATACATTCTCCACGAGAGCACATGATCATTATCCAGGATAGACCACATGGTAGGCCACAGAACAGCTCTCAATGAATTCAGAAAGATTGAAATTATACAAAGTAATTTATCTGACCACAATGGAATGAAGCTGGAAGTCAGTAAGGGGCAGAGAAGTAGATTAGGCACAAAGACATAGAAGTTAAACAACACACTCTTAGGCAATCAGTGGGTCAAGGAGGAAATTACAAAAGAAATCAGTAACTACCTTGAAATGAATGAAAATGGCAACACAACATATCAAAACCTATGGGATGCAGCAAACCTGTACTGAGGGAAATTCATAGCCATAAATACCTATATTAAAAAAGAGCTAAAATCAAAGACCTAACTGCACACCTGGAGGAATTAGAAAAAGAACAACAAACTAGCCCCAAAGGAAGTAGAAAGAAGGAAATAACAAAGGTTATAGCAGAGCTGAATGAAATTGAAAATAAGAAAGCACTAAAAAAATTTTTTTAAAAACACAAAAGCTGGTTCTTTGAGAAGATAAATGAAATTGACAAACCTTTGGCAGACTAACAAAGAAAAAAAGAGAGAAGATGCAAATACATGAAATAAGAAACAGGGAAGGAGGTCACCACTGACACCCAGAAATAAAGAGTATCATAAGAGGATCTTTGAAAAAATGTATGCCAACAAGATGGATAATTTAGAGGAAATGGACAAATTCCTAGAAACACATAAGCAGCTTACATTGACAAAAGAAGACATTGATGAACTCTACAGACCAAACACAGGTAATGAGATTGAATTAGTCATCAAAAACCTCCCAACTAACAAGAACCCAGGACCAGATGGCTTCACAGGTGAATTCTACCAAACTTTCCAGAAAGAACTAACATCAATCCTGCTTAAAATCTTTCAAAAAATAGAAGTGGAGGGAACATTGCCTAACTCACTCTATCATACCAACACCACCCTAATACCAAAGCCAAACAAAGACATCACAAGAATGAAAACTATAGACCAATTTCTCTAATGATCCTAGATGCTAAAATCTTCAACAAAATATTTGCTAAGCATATTCAACAATACATCAAATGAATTATACACCATGACCAAATGAGTCTCATCTCTGGTATGTAAGGATGGTTCAACATAAGAAAATCAATCAATGTAATACATCACATAAGCAGATTGAAAGAAAAAAAATCACATGATCATCTCTACACATGCAGAAAAAGCATTCTACAAAATACAGCACCCATTCCTGATAAAAAATACTTCAAAAGATAGGAATAGAAGGAAACTTCCTCAACATGATAGAGGGTATATATGAAAAACCCACAGCTAACATCATATTCAATTGAAATGCTGAAAGATTTCCCTCTAAGATCTGGTACAAGACAAGGCTGCTCACTGTCACTGCTCTTATTAATGTTGAGTTGGAAGTACTTGCTTGAGGATTTAGGCAAGAAAAAGATATAAAAGGCATCAAAATTGGAAAGGAAGAAGTAAAAATTTCCCTATTTGCAGATGACATGGTCCTATATCTCAAAAGCCCTGAGAAATCTACAACAAAGCTTCTAGAGCTTATAAATGAGTTCAGTAACATCACAGACTATAAGATCAATGTTCAAAAATAATTAGCATTTCTGTACACCATTAATGAGCAATCTGAGGAAGAAATTAAGAAAAAAAATCCCATTTACAACAGCAACTAAAAAAATCAAATACCTAAGAACAAATTTAACTGAAGAAGTAAACAACTTGAATGAAGAAAACTACACAACACTGTTAAGGGAAATCAAAGAAGGCCTAAATAAATGGAAGAATATTCCCTGTTCATGGATAGGAAGACTAAACATCATTAAGATGTCTATCCTACACAAACTAATTTTCAGATTTAGCACAATCCCACTAAAAATTACCACAGTATTTTTTACTTAATTAGAAAAGCTAACTATGAAATTTATTTGGAAGGGGATACTGAATAGTCAAAAGACATATTGAAAAAGAAAAATGAAATTGGAGGAATCACACTACATGACTTTAAAAGATACTAAAAATCTACAGTGGTCAAAATTGCATGGTATTGAAACAAGGATAGACATCTGACCAATGGAACCGAATTAAGAGTTCTGATATAGACCCCCACATATACAGTCAGCTGATATTTGACAAGGCCACCAAATCCATTCAAGTAGGAGAAGATGGCCTCTTCAACAAATGGTGCTTAGAGAACTGGATATCCATATGCAAAAGAATAAGAGAGGAACACCATCTCACACTTTACACAAAAATTAACTCAAGATGGATCAAAGACCTAAATATAAGAGCCAAGACCATAAAGATCTTGAAAGATAATGTAGGGAAGCATCTACAAGATCTTATATTAGGAAATGTTTCATAAACTTTACACCCGAAGCACGAACAATGAAAGAAAAAATAGATAAATGGGACCTCTGCAAAATTAAAAACTTTTGCACCTCAAAGGGGTTTTTCAAGAAAGTGAAAAGGCAACCTAATGGGTGAAAATATTTGGTAACCATATATCTGATAGGGGCCTAATATCCAGCATATATAAAGAAATCCTACACCTTGAAAATAAAAAGGCAAACAATCCATTTTAAAAATAGGCAAGTGATTTGAATAGACACTTTTCCAAAGAAGAAATACAAATGGCTAAAAAGAACATGAAAAGATGCTCAGCATCACTAGCTATTAGGGAAATGCAAATCAAAACTACAATGAGGTATCATCTTATACCCATTATACAGGCAGCTATTAGAAAAACAAAGGACTACAAGTGTTGGCTAGAATGTGGAGGAATAGGAACTCTTAATCACTGCTGGTGGGAATGTAGAAGGGTGCAGCCATTGTGGAGGACAGTTTGGCAGTTCCTCAGGAAGCTAACTATAGAACTACCATATGATTCAGCAATCCCACTGGTGGATATATATATATACCCAGAAGAATTGAAAGCAGGGACATGAAGAGATATGTGTACACCAATGTTCATGATGGCATTATTCACTATTCCCAAAAGTTGGAAACAACTTAAATGTCCATCAACAGACAAATGGATAAACAAACTGTGGTACATACATACAATGGAATATTACTCAGCTGTAAGAAGGAATGCAGTATTAACTCACATGATAACATGGATGAATCTTGAAGACCTTATGTTGAGTAAAGCATGCCAGGCACTGAAGGACAAATATTACATGACCTTACTGATGATTTAAGCAAATTGAGCAGACTCACAGAGCTAGAGTCTGGAAGATAGGTTTACAGGAGACAGAAAGGGAAAAGAGGTTTGTGAGCCAATGCCCATATGGGCAAAATCTAGATAAGGTGAAAGGGTGTGGTTGGTCATGACAGTGGTGCAGTGATGCTATTGGTTTGGGTGGTGTGGGTCTGTAAGGAGGGGTAGGGTGGGGGTGGGCTGGACTATCCATGGAACTGGGGGGAGGGTCAGGTGAGGGAGCAGGTGAACTCTGGGGATTTGCATGTATGTGGTTGAAACTACAGCGTTGGGAATGTTCTTTTGGCATCTATGGCAGGGGAGGGTTACTGGTTTAGGGTGTTGGATAAGGGGGGAATTTGGGACAGGACACACTTGGGCAGGCTTCTAGCAAGTGTGTGAGTGTTCATCGTTTCATAATGTGTTGTATCAATGGGTGAAGACCCACATAATGAGTGGGAAGGTATTAGACTCCCATCCTGGGGAGTCCTGCTATGTTCTCAGATAGAGGGACGGGAGTCTCTCGAGAGCATAGACAGTGCATAATACAGGAGGTCACGCCAGTATGTCAAGCCCTCAATGTTGTTGTAACTAACTATGAATCTTGTCCTTCAAGGAGTGAATCTTGGTGGTTGCCGTGGGTCCTGAGGGGAGTGGGAGGGAGAATAGAATAGATGGAACATGGGGCATTTGTTCTACATGATCTTGCAATGATGGATACAGGTCAAGTTAAATTTTATCAAAATTTATAAAAGTGTATGGTCCAAAATGCAACCCATAATGTAAATCATTGACCATGGTTAGTAGCAATGCTTCAATATTTGTACATCAGTTGTAACAAATATACCATCAACATGTAAAATATTATTAATAGGGAAAGGGGAAAAGGGAGAAGATGTTGGGTATATGGGAATCCCCTATATTCTGTATGCGACTTTTCTGTAACCTAAAGCTTCTTTGAAGATAAAATGAAAAAAAAAAAAAAAGACACTGGGTGAATAAATGGAAGAAAATGTCACTGTACATACAAAACAACAGATCTTACAATGATGAAAGACATAATGTCCAAAATTTTTTTTAAATTTTAAATTTAAAAACATTTTTATTTCAAATTTTTTAATTGGTATTTTATTTCTTATTTTTAAACTTACTTTCATTATTATTTCATTTCCTTATTATTTGTATTTGATTATTTTGTTGGCTTCATTTTTTAAGAAGTTTTGGATCACAGAAGGGTTTCAACTATGGCAGGGGAGGATCATCATCAGTGCAGGGTGTTGGTGATGGGAGATGAATGGGAGGAGGTTCACCTGGGGCATACCTTTAAGGCATATAAATGTGTTCAAGTGTTCATGGGGCATTGTCATGGTGGGTGGAGAGCCACACAATAACCGAAAGAATATTGAATTTCCATCCTGGGGAGCTCTGCCACATTCTCTAATGGAACACCAAGAATCCTCTAAACACAGGAGCAGTGACTAGTAAAGGAAGATGGTTCATTGACAGGCCCTTGATATTGTTGACTGTGCTTATGAACCTTTACTTTTGAAATTGAAACTTAGCCTAGTGTTATACTAAGAGTTACCTCCTTGTTGTTCAAATGTGGCCTTTCTCTAAGCCAAACTCAGCATATAAATGCATTACCTTCCCTCTGGAGTAGGACATGACTCGGGATGAGCTCCCTGGGAACAAGGAGTTACTACCAAGCACTAGCTAGCAATGCAACTGAAAAATAACCTTGACCAAAAGGGGGAAAGGGTAATGACAATGAGTTTATATGGCTAAGTACATGGGGGAGGTCATTCCAGAGGTTACCCTTATGCAAGTCTCAGCAGGATCTCATTGACTGCTAGAGTAAATATTGCCTCAAATAGCAAGCTTCCTGAGGGCTCTGGAGACATCCAGACACAATAGACAGGGCAGACAGCTCAGGAGTTTGGTGCCCTGTCAGTGAGCCCAACTTTGGTATTTATGCTTTAAGGTTGACAGAGCTGGACTCAATTGTGGTTTCCCTACACATGGCTATTCTGCCCCTTCTATTTGAACATAGATCATCTCAAGGAACCAAGAGAGTCTGCAACTGCAAGCAAGATTGTCCCATCCATCTCCCCCTTGGGATCTAAGCTCCCTGTCAATTAGAGGTGGAGTGGGCATCACCATCCCAGAATTCTCAGGACTGGGGAATGAATGATGGACTAGAGTAGACTTACTGTTTTTCTACTATAGACTTATTGTTATTTTAGCAATGGAATAACTTGTATCATTGATGTGGAGGCAGTGGCCACCGGAGGTTCTGAGGGGAGGGAGAGGGAAAAATAGGTGTAATGTGGGGGCATTTTCAGGGCATTGGAATTGTCCTAAATAACATTGCAATGACAGATACAGGTCTTTATATATCTTGTAATAACTAACAAAATTGTGTGGGAGAGAGCATAATCTACAATGTAAACTATAATCCACACTTGTGGCAATGCTCCAAAATATGTTCTATTGTAACAAATGTACTACACTAGTGAAGGATGTTGTTAATGTGGGAAAGTGTGGGAGGGGTAAGTAGTGGGGCATATGGGAATCCCCTATTATTTTTAATGTAACATTTATGTAATCTAAGTATCTTTAAAAAATTTTTTTAAGTATATTTAAAAAACAAACACATGGTTGTGGGAATGTGGAGAAGCATGGAAAAAATACTATTGGTGTGACCTATGGGGTGTGGTTAACAACAATACTGTAATATTCTTGCATCAATGCTAAAGATCTACTGAGTTGATAATGGGGGGGGGTATGGAAAAAGCTTGCCAAATGTATGCTATGGACCATGGTTGGTGGTAATAATCTGATGATATTATCTCATAATCTGTAAGAAATATTCCACCATAATGTTGTGTGTTGGTGAAGTGGTGTTGTATGGGAATTCTACACATGTGCATGATTGTTTTGTAAGTTCACAACTTCTGTAACAAAAAATATATTTAAAAATATAATAGGGTTCATTGGGGAAAAATGCACCAATAACATATGGTAAGATATGGACTATAATTAGTAGTAATATTTGGACAATATCTTTTCATAATTTGTAACAAATGCTTCACAATAATGCAAGGTATTGGTGGTGGGGTGATGTATGGGATTCCTGTATGATGCTATGCATGTTTGTTTTATAAGTTCACAACTTTTACTATACACTTATTGTTTATGTATGTTCATTTATAAATGATATACTTCAATAAATTTTTTAAAAATAAAAAAAAAATAAGGTGGGAAGCTGCAAGGGCAGAGAACAAGGAGTAAAGAATGTTTTTGCAAGCTTAGGAATTACACTACTCATAAACTCAGTAAATAAGTTTTATTCCATGTATAGAAAAGAAATACCAGAAAATTCAATAGAAATCTCCTATCTAAGGTAACAGGGTAGAATTAATAGTATTTTTGTTTTGCCCTGGATTTGATAGTATGGAAAGAAGAAGAGTAGACCTATACACTGAGGAACATAGAATCAAAGTATAGAAATGACTAATTAGTCATAATAATCAATCAATCATAATCTGGGGAAAATTAATCATAGGAACTATGTATGAACCATTTTTAAATGTATGGAGAAAAAGTGGAAAGATAATTAAAGAGGAAAGTGCTATTAGAATTGATTTTGCTTTTTTAACTTTTTAAAATTGAAGTTTGTCATTCATATGTGAACATCCATAAACAATAAATGTATAGTATAAGTTATGAACTTAAAAAACAAACATGCATATGATCATACGGGGCTCCCATACATCATCCCACTACCATCACCTTGCATTGTTGTGAAACAAATATTACAAACTATGAAAAATCATCATTAAAACATTGCTACTAACTATAGCCAATGTCTTACATTTGGTGTATTTTTCCCCAAACCCACCTAATTAATGATACTCTGTATTAGCACTATATGCTTGTTTTAGTTCATGAGAGAATGTTCTCATATTTTTTCTGTTAACCACAGTCCATCTTCCATCACAGGATACATTGTGTTATACATTCCCATGCTTTGTACAATCCATTCAAAGTGTACACTCAGTGGTTCTCACATTCCTCACAGGGTTGTGCTTTCATATAGCATGAAAGTACTAAAATATACTTGAATTTCATGTAGAAGAAAATAAAAAAGGATAGAAAGTTAATGAGAAGAAGGAAGAGAGTAATAAATAATCAGATGCAAGAATTTTAGCAATTGGATGGAGGCTGCCAAGGGTTCCAGTAAAATCGTTGGAATTTTGGTTTTAAGAGGAATATATTAAATCTTTGTAAATATCTGTACATATCATATTTGATTACAAATCTTTACCTATGTTTACTTTTTTTGTGTGTGACATTTACTTTTTCTGACTCATCAGGGAGAAATACAGATATCTTATTTATCAATTCAATAAAAATTGAAAAACATTTTAATATTTTCCTCAAAAGATTTGAGGACATATATAATGGATTCATAAGCATCATCTTTTCTGTGGTCATACATAATAATAGCATTGGGATTTTCTCTGCTCTTATTTTCAGGCATTTCAAAAGTATTTCCAGTTCAGTTTATTATATTATGTTAAAGGTATCTCCCTATAAAGCAATTTCTACAGAACTTATTTTATAGAAGTATCAATAGTTTAAGTCATAATCATGTATTTGCTAAAGGGATTTACTATTTATCTAATACTTTAATTTTAACTGTCTTTCATTATGTAACTAACTGTAGAAGAAGTAGATCTTCTAAAATGAATTTTGCTTCATATACATAGGAAATATTTTTAAATCAACTTTTGAGAGACTTAACACTTGTTATTACTTTAACAGGCTAATAATACCTCATTTCCCAGGTGTAATTCTGGCAAGAGCTCACTTTTAGCATTGAATTCAACATTTTGTTACTCTAAGAAATAATACAGAATATTATCATGTGAAAATACTTTATAAATCCCCATTGGAAAATAGTATAAACTTGCAAAATTTTAATCATATTTATTTTAACTTTAGTCTTACTTATTATAGGATAAATTACAAATGTTTTAAAACTTTAAAAGGCACAAGTTATATCTATCTTTAAATCAATCATATGATAAGATTACAGAATTTTAGAAGTTTTAATTACAGGGTAGTTTTAACTGAAAGGGGTATTCTATGATATATACTTAGAATTTGATCTTGACAGACAATTCCAGAATTTATTATATGCTTAGTGTTTAATGTTTAGATAATATATAAAAATTAACCAAAATGCTTGAAAAATTAAATAGTATGTTCATGACCCATATCATTTGATTGCTCTTTTCCCTCCAACAGAAGATAAATACAAAGTTCTTAGTTCTCACGTTGCTCCTCCAACTACTGTATGTCCCAGCCATATTAAACTAATTATTTTTCCATGCATAAATTGTTTTAGTCTGCTAGGCTGCAGAAAGCAATATACCAGAAATGGGTTGGCTTTTACAATAGGGATTTATTAACTTACAAGCTTACAGTTATGAGAACATGAAAATGTCCACATCAAGATATCATCAAGTGATGCTTTCTCCCCACCCAAAGACCAGCTGTCACCACCCTGGATTTCTCTGTCATATGGCAAAGCACATGGCTTCATCTGCTGGTCTCCCTTCTCTTTCAGGTTATGTTGCTTCACCTTCTTGCTTCTATGGCTTTCTCTCTCTATTCATCTGAATTTCATTCTCTTATAAAACATTCCAGTAAGAGGGTGAAGAACCCCCCTGTGCCATGCCTTACTAAAGGTGTTTATTCAGAAGAATAATTATATTATCTGCAAATAATAAGTAAAAATATTGCCATCTCTGTTCCAATATTTATAACTCTTTATTTTCTTATCTAATTGCATTGGTGAGGAACTTTAGGACTACTTTAGAAATTTGTTCTTATGGCATGTGATGATTAGGCTAATGTGTCAACTCTGCCAGGTAATTGTGCCTAGTTGTTTGGTCAGGCAAGCACTGGGCTAATTGTAATACAAGGACATTTATGGGCTTTAGTAATCAATGAGTTTAATGCATAGATGGCTGATTATATCTACATCAACCAGGGAGGTTGCTGTCAGCAATGGGTGCTGCTTTATCCAATCAGTTGAATGCCTTAAAAGGGGAAGTGATTTCAGTATTCAGAGAGAATTTCCCACCTCATCTTTGGACAGCCAGCATCTCCTGGAATCTCATCAAGGACCTTTCATCAGACTTTCATCGGAGCCCCTGGTTTGCAGCCTGCCTGCAGAACCTGGATTTGTGCATCCCCACAGTCATATGAGAGACTCTTATAAAATCTCATAGTATTTACAGATATGTCCTGTCAATTCTATTTCCCTAGAGAACCCTGACTAACACATGGCAGATATTTTTTTAAATTTTAATTTTCATGGGAACGTTCCTATTGCTTTTCCAGTAAATGATGACTATTGATTTAAGATAAGCACATTTTATTATATGCTGAATAATTTTCTATGGTCTTTAACTATATATCAAGAAAATTATGTGGCTTTCACTTTGACCCTGTTAATAAAGAATCCTTTATCAATTTTTTAAATAAAAATTGGTGTTTTTGAAATGTATTTGGAGGAATTGCTTTATTTAGTAAGGGCCATCTGAATCTTTTTAAAAAAAGAAGGCAGCATCAATACTTCCTCTTCAGGTACTTGTGCCAGTGCTGGGAAAGTCAGGGACAAAACTATCAGCTATCTCTCAGCCCTTGCCTATCCTCCCATTTTCTTTTGCATATAGATATTTCAACATGTTTCCATTCCACAGCCTGGGGAGATGTTAGGTCTAATGGAAAGGTCTTATCATATTTTCAATCTCAAACTAGGAATAAGCAGTTCCCTCTTTATCAGACTGGGAACTCTCAGTGGTAGAGGCCTCTTCCCCTGGGTTGTATAAATACCTGTCCCTTGGGCAGTACAGATTAGTCTTTCCTGTCCAAGGAGAAGTGGGGCACATAGATCAGCCATCCACCAATTTGACCTGTGCAGTTAGCTTCCCCAGAAGACCGGCCAAGATCGGATCTCTTCTTCTGCTCTTTTTGGACCCTTTGTGCTGTGTAAGGAATAAAGCAGTCATTTGCTCAAAGTTTCTGTTGCAACTGAACCTGTGTTCCCATGATGAACTGTATGGCAACTCACTCCACAGCCAGACATCCATGGACCTGTGTTCTTCTACCAATTGTAAGAATAAAACTATATATGTGGATATATGTATGTATATATACATGCACAAACCCAGTCTAATAAAGATGAGAAAGTTTAGGTAGCTCTTTAGTTTTATAATCTCCTTTCTTACCCACATACATCTTCTAAATTTTCTAGGGATGTCTAGAGTTTTAGGTACAGATTATGATTAATACTTTTCTTTTTCTTATCTCTTTTAATAAATATTTTGGATAACTGAATGTGATTTCATAATCTTTCTGACTATACATATTTAGACATTAAATCTTAGTGTCACTGAATACACTCTTAATGGCCATTTCTTTTAAGATATATCTTCTCCATATATGAGTTTAGACAACTGAATCTTTTCTCTAGTTTTTTAAATAAAAACTGTAGAGTATAAAATCCCTGAGTCTTTATATATCTTAGAATCTCTTTCCATTACCTTTTCATATAAATGATAGATTGGTTAAGTAAAGAATTACTTGGTAACAATATTTTCCAAAAACTGGTGGCATTTTTCTTTATTGTCTTTGAACATTTCATGTGGAAAACAGGCCTTATGCCACCACATATTTTCCCACTGTGCACTATCAGGTTTTGGAAATAAATTATTTGTATGTTTTCTCATTAGATGCTTATTGGATTTTTTTTAATTTTAAATTTTAAATTTTCATAAGTATATGATTAGGTATAGGTCTATTTTCACTTATTTTTCACGATTCTATTAAAGCACCTGCAAAAAGTTTATTTTTGTTATTACTTTTCTTAATATTTTTGCCATTACATTGATTAATATTTTTCTCCTATATGTGCAGTAGTCTCCAATTGGTCATTCATTTTTTTAATTATAATCTCATTTTTTTGTTGTTGTTAATCATTTTCCCTGAGTTCTGAAAGAATTATCGGGTTGTTCTAATTCATTGCTTCAGTTTTCTTCAGTATCAAATTACTTGTTTCCTGATTCTACTAAGTGTGTTTTTAAAATATAATTTTAATCTGTAAGTGATCTTTCTGGATTTGCAAATTATTATCTCTCCTTTTTATAAATGCAATACTCTAAAATCTTGTTGAGAGAATATTTTAGAAGTTTTCTCTTTTTTAGAAACTTGGCCCATGAAATGAAAGAGGCAAGAGACAGAAAGAGATAATTTTCCAGAATAGCTCCCTTTATTTTGCCCAGGCTACTGTTTTCTGTTTGTCTCACTTTGAGGTTTTCCTTTTTTGGGGGTTATGAATCCTAACACAATTGATGTACAGAAGAGTCCCATTTCTTTTCACTTGTTGAATAACAGGCGGTAGATGCTTTGCTCAGTCCAATTTCACCTCCCTATATCCTACAGAAATGTCTAAAAATACATGGTCAATTGATTTTTCCCTTCTCAGAACTTTTCCATATGTGTACATTTCTTGGGTTGTGCCAGTAGTTTCAGGGAGGATTGAAATTTAAATACAGAAGCTGAAAGCTTAATCTTACATCTTAAAACAACAATCTGAGACACATTTGGAATTGATATGTTATAAATGGTTAAACAGGGCTCAATGATGTTAAACAACATGCCCCAAACCACTCAGCTAATGGCTCCATTTCCTCAAAACTTTTTTACATGCTCCATGAATTAGAGATTTTTTCGGGTTAACAATTTGTTCATTTTTAAATGCAGTTCTCCTCAACTCCTCACTCCACACCTTCAGAAAACGAAGCTTCAATAACAACTGATTATGACAATCTTTTGATCATATGTAAAACCAAATCTTTAAGAACAGATAGTTCAGTAGAGTGATGAGGAATAGAGATAAATATTAAAAATACCTTAAAAATACCTGTGTGTGGTGAGGGATTCTGAAATAAGAAGGTTAAATAAAGAAACAGTATTCAGGGAAAAGAAAAGAAGAATAAGGAGAGAGTTTCAAAAGAGAAGAGAAAGCCTTTTGCAACAATAGTCAGGCTCTTTTAAGTAGGAAATTAATAAACTAAAATATAATCACTTTTTTGAAGGTTGCCACCTTCACTTTCTATGATTTAACTCATAAGTTTCCAAGCCAAAACAATCCAGATAAATACTTCTTACTTTGTTGTCCATAACAATGTCCTGAGAGCTGATAAAACACAGATTCCGGGTTCCCAACTGCAGAGATTTTCAGTGAAATCAGGAATGGGACCCAAATTTCTGCATTCCTAGCAATCTCCCAGGTAGTTCTAATGCATTCCAGGGACCATTCTTTGAGTAACAGTGGTCTAGGCCAGTCATACTTTAGTCTTTGAGAAAAAGAAATATAAAAAAAGGGAAGAGAAAAAAGTAAAATGCACAATACCAAAACGTATGTGTATAAATACACTCAATTGTTAAATACATATGGCCTTTCCTTATTTAAGGATTTTAAAAATGTGTATTATGAGATTGACAAGCAGCTTTCTTGGTAAGGGAGGGAGATGGGGCTGGGATAATTGGTATGTAAGACATATGCTCTTGTGTAGTGAAAATGATTTTACTTATAAACAAATTAAAGTTAGGACGAACATTACCATCAATAGCCAAAGTAACTGGAGCCGGAGAGTCAGTAACATGAAGTTCATTTATTTATTTTGTAAAAAACAGGAAATAAAGTATGTTCTATACAGCAGAAAACAGCTGCTTCAAAAGCACTAAAGAGAAGGTGATTTATAATAGACTCTAAACAGAAAGCAGGCTGGTGTTATAGAAGGGTACAGAACAAGTGGTAAGAGGGAACTAAGACAAGGCATGAGTCAGAAGACCATGTTAATGATGTGAAAGGAGAAAGAACAATGGATGGGGAGTCTGTTCTGATTAAACAATTCATGGATACATGCCTCCAAGCAAGTCATTTTAAAAACTTATGCATTGGAATAACATGGGAATATTTTTGAAAATATACATGGCCAGGCTTCCTTTCACAAGATTTAACTCAGTAGGTCTAGGTATGGTCTGTATTAAGGAAAAACTGCAGGTAGTGTCTTGTTGAGAACCACTGCACTCAATGATTTTTGAGGAAATTTACAATCATATTAGATATATTCAAGAATGCAATGATGGTAGTTATCATTCAAGGATATTCTAAAAATACTTTTAGAACAAAATAAGTTTTGGTAATGGATGGTGGTGATGACAGCACACTATTGTAAATGTAATTAACAGCACCAAATTATATATTTGAGTGTTGTTAAAAGGGGATATTGTAGATTGTACATATGTTACTAGAATAATTTTTTAATCCATGGAACTCCACAACACAGTGAACCCTAAATTAAACCATGGACTATAGTTAATAGTACAATTATAAAGATGTGCTTTCAACACTTGTAGCAAAAGAACCACACCAATGTAAAGTATTTTATAATTTTTTTGTAAATCCACAACTTCTCTAATAAAAAATCTAATTAAAAATATTTCTACTGGAAAATAATTCAGTAAACGTGTAATTACATGAATTTTAAGCAGTTTTATTAATATATATTCACACACCATACAATCCATCCAAAGTTTACAATCAGCGGCTCTCAGTATAACCACAGTTGTACATTCATCACTAAAATCAATTTTGCAACATTTTCATTACTCAAAAAACAACAACAACAACAAAAACCTTATTGTTGACACTAAGCATTGGTGTGGTACATTTGTTACAAATAATTAAAGAGTATTAAAATATTACTGGTAGGGAGCAAGTGTAACTCAGTGGTTGAGTGCCTACTTCCCATGAACAAGTTCCTGGGTTCAATCCCCAGTGTCTCCTAAAAAACAAACAAACAAACAAAAAAAAACAATATTACTGGGAAATATAATCAATAGTTTACATTGTATATTTTTCCCATATACCACCCTACTCTTAACACCTTATAGATAGTGACATACATTTGTTATAGTTCATGAAAGAACATTCTTGTATTTGTACTATTAACCACAGGCTCCATCCACAACAGGGTTCCTGTGTTTTGCAGTCCCATGTTTTATCCTTTAGCAGTCCTTCTACTGAAATACACTACCCTAACCTGCACCTTTCAACCACATTCACATGCAATTCAGTGCTGTTAATTATACTCACAATTATGTGCTATCATCTCCTCTATCCATTTCCAAACATTTACAGTCAACCTAATTAGAAATTCTGTAAAAATTAAGCATCAGCTCCCCATTCTCTACCCTCACTTTATTTCCAAGTAACCTATGTTCTAGATTCTATGGGTTTCCTTATTATAATTAGTTAATATTAGTGAAATCATTCAATATTTTTCCTTCTGTCTCTGGCTTTTTTCACTCAACATTATGTCCTCAAGGTTCATTGATGTTATCACATGCATCAAGATTTCATTTTTTCTTCCAGCTGAATTGCATGAATAGCCTACATTTTAAAAATCCATTCATTAGTTGATAGACACTTGAGTTGCTTCCATCTTTAGCATTATTCTTTGTGAATAAAGCTGCTATGAACATTGGTGTGCAAATGTCTGTTCTTATCCTTGCATTTAGTTCTTCTGGGTATATACCTAATAGCAGGATTGCTGGATCACATGGCAATTCTATACTTAGCTTCCAAAGGAACTGCCAAACTCTCTTCCACAGTGGCTTCACCATTTTACGTTCCCATCAGCAGTGAGTAAGTGCTCCTACACTTGTAGGAAAACTACACTTGTAGTTTTCTGTTTTGTTTTGTTTTTTTAAATAGTGGCCATTCTAGTAGGTGTGAAATGATACCTCATTATGGTTTGATTTGCATTTCCCTAATAGCTAGTAATGTTGAGAATCTTCTCATGAGGGTTTTACCCATTTTTATTTCCTCTTTGGAATGTCTATTCAAGTCTTTAATCCATTTTTAAATTGGGTTGTCTTTTTACTGTTGATTTGTATACCTTTATTGGATATGTGATTTCCAGTAAAGGTATACAAATATTTCCAAATATTTTCTCCTGTTGAATAGGCTGCCTTTTCACTTTCTTGACAAAGTCCTTTGAAGCACAAATGTTTTCAATATTGAGGAGGTCCCATTTACCTATTTTCTCTTTTGTTGCTTGTGCTTTAAGTGTAAAGCCTATGAAACTATTACCTGCCACAAGATCATGAAGATGCTTCCCTACATTTTCTTCTAGGAGTTTATGGTCTTGGCTCTTCTAGTTAGGTCTTAGACCCATTTTGAGTTAATTTTGCTATAAGATGTAACATAGGGGCCCTCTTCCATTCTTTTTGGATACGCATTTCTAGTTCTCCCAGCACCATTTGTTGAAGAGACTATTCTGTCCCAGTTGAGTGGTTTTGGCAGCCTTGTCAAAAATCACTTGACCCTAGATGTAAAGGTCTGTTTCTGAACTCACAAATATATTCCATTGGTTAATATGTCTATCTTTATGACAGTACTGTTCCATGCTGTTTTGACCACTGTAGTTTTTTTTTTAAATATATTATAACATTAGAAAGTGTGAGTCCTTCAATATCGTTCTTCTTTTTCAAGATGTTTTTGGCTAACCAGGGCCCCTTACCATTCAAAAAAGTTTTGATAATTGTTTTTTCCATTTATGAAAAGTAAGCTGTTGGAATTTTAATTGGGATTGTGTTGAATCTGTAAATCAGTTTGGGTAAACTTGACAACTTAATGGTATTTAGTCTTCCAATCCATGAACACAGAATGTCCTTCCATTTTTTAGGTCTCCTTTGATTTCTGTTAGCAATGTTTTGTAGTTTTTTGTGTACAAGTCATTTACATACTTGGTAAAATTTATTCCTAGATATTGGATTCTTTTAGTTGCTATCGTAAATGGAATTTTATTTTTGGTTTCCTCTTCAGCTTGCTCATTACTAGTGGGTATAAACACTACTGATTTTTGCAAAATGATCTTGTAGCACACCAGTTTGCTGAACTTGTTTATTAGGCCCAGAAGCTTTGTTGCAGATTTTTCAGGAATTTCTCTATATAGGATCTGCAGATATTGAAAGTCTTACTTCTTCTTTTCCTATTTGAATGCCTTTTATATCTTTTTTTTTTTTTTTTGCTTAGCTAGAACTTTAAGCACAATGTCAAATAACAGTGGTGACAGTGGGCAATCTTTTCATATTCCAGATCTTAGAGGGAAAACTTTCTGTCTTTTAACATTGAGTGTGATGTTAGCTGTGGGTTTTCTCATATATTCCCATTATCTTCTTGAGGAAATTTCCTTCTATTCCTATATTTTGAAGTGTTTTTATATATATAAAAAAAAAAGACGAAGAAGAACTTTACATGAGAAGCAAGGCAAGTACATAATTTATGTTCTACCTGACAATTAACATAACCCTGGTAAGAAGGTAAAGATGGAATATAGTCAGATGTCCCAAAAGACAGGGCCTTCTGAATATCTTGAAAGATATATAGCTAGATAATTCTAAGGTATATAAATGTATCCTGGTTGCCATAGGTTTTGTTTCTGGATAGCTAGAGGCCCACACGTTAGCTAACAAAATATTAAACTTTCCTCTTGTGGAAGTCTGGTTACTTTCTCAAATAAGAAGGCAGAAAGCTCTGGAATATATAAGCCTTGCCTAACACAAGAAAATAGGCTAATAAGCCAAATCTTCAATGTTAAGGCTTGAAATTACAAACCTTATTCCTATAGTAATGAAAGTAAGCTTAAGTATAATTAATGCCTAAAAGTTACCTCATGTAAACCTTCCTGCTACTCAAATGTAGCCTCTCTCTAAGCCAAACTTTGCAAATCAACTCACTATCTTCACCTCCAACCTGGGATATGACTCCCAGGAATGATCCTCCCTGGCACTGAAGGATTATTACCAAGTGTTAATCAGCAATGCCTTTGTAGAAAGATCTTGAATAAAAGGGGGAAATATTAAATGAAATAGTTTTTATGTCTTAGATATTTCAAAGTTAGTTGGAAAGTCATTCCAGAAATTATGCTTATGCAGGTCTCACCCAGACTTCATAAACTGCCACAGTTAGCAAAGCATCAAAGAAAAGTCTTCTTCAAGACCCTAGGCACCACAAGCAAGCTACTTGGCCTCATGAAATCAACAACCCCTTGTCAGGCCCTATCTGGGAATATATGAAAATCTATTCCCCCAATATAACATAGTTATACTCATCTATAAATTCACTAATAATGATTCTTCCACTTCTTTTATCTGAACCTATAATTTTCAGTTTACCTTTTGTGTATATTTCTCAGAGGCAAAGTCTTCAGATTGTTTATATGCCAGTTGAGTTCTGAAATCCAGCAGATATTCAGCCAATGCCTAATCTCAGTTCTTCAGGTTTGCCTTGGACAACTAACAAAATGATGGTGATGGACGAGCCCTACTAAAAAAGCAAGGAGTATCTTCAACTGCAAGCCAAACAATTCCATTCCACTGCCCCATAATATCTATGTCCCTTCTCAGCTTGAACCAGTCAGAGCAGACATTGTCCCAAATTTATCAAGATTGAGGAATAAATAAAAATGGGGGGGGGGAGGAGTGCAACCAATGACAAAGCAGATTCATTCTTATTGTAGTTGTTATCTTGTGTTAACTGAGCATCTTGTAATATTGCTATAAAATAATTTTTAAAAAGACTCAGTTTTCCTAATTTTTAGGCTTAAAGAAGACAAACACCTAGAATTTACCATATCTTTAATTAAAATTCATAGTTTCTTTAAAAAATAATAAATAAATAAGCAAATAAATAGATAAATAGTGCTGGGTTTTGTCAAATTCCTTTTCTGTTAATCAAGATGATTATGTGGTTTTTCCTCTGTCACTTTCACCTATTTGTATCCTTGGTCTAAGGTGAGTCTCTTCTAGACAGCACATAGATGGATCTTACTTTTTAAATATACATTCTGCCTATCTGTGTCTTTTGATTAGGGAATTTAATCCATTAACATTCAATGTTATTACTGAAAGGCAGTACTTACTTGAACCATTTTTCCTTTGGTTTTTATATGTCATATCTTATTTTTATATCTATATTAGCCTTTTAGTTCCCCCTTACTGATAACTGATAATTTTTACACTCTCCTCCAAGCCTCTATCTCCTATCTTTTCTTTTCCACCAGCAGAACTCCCTTTAGTATTTTTTGTAGGGCAGATCTCCTGTTGACAAACTCTCTCAGTTAATGTTTATTTGTAAATATTTTAAACTCTCCCTCATTTTTAAGGACAGTTTTGTCAGATAAAGAATTCTTGGCTGGCAATTTTTCTCTTTCAGTAGCTTAAATATATCACACCACTGCCTTCTTGCCTCCATGGTTTACGATAAGGAATTGGCACTTAATCTTATTGAGGATCCCTTGTATGTGACAAATTGCTTCCACTTGCTGATTTCAGGATTCTTTCTTTATCTTTGGCATTTGACATTCTGATTAGTATGTGTCTCAGAGTAGGACTATTAGGATTTATTTTCTTTGGAGTATCTTTCATTTCTTGGACATGTATATTTATGACTTTCATAAGAGTTGGGAAATTTTCTGTCATTATTTCCTCAAATAGTCTATCTTCTCCTTCTGGGACACTCAAGACATATATATTTGTGCACTCCATGCTGTCATTCACTTCCCTGAGACCGTGCTCAATTTCTTTTCCATTATTTTCTCTATCTGTTCTTCTATCTGTTCAATTTCAGATTATCTTCTCTTCCACTTCACTGATTTTTTTCTTCCACCTTTTCATATCTGCTGTTGTATGCCTCTAGTGTACTTTAATCCCATCCGTTGTGCCTTTCATTCCCATAAGTTCCTTTATGCATATTTTCATATTTTAAAAAATTCTTCTTTATGTTCACCCAATGCCTTTATAATATGCTTTATCTCTTTAACCATATTTTCCTCATCTTCTTGAAGTGATTTATAGGATTTTTTAAAATATCTTTGATTAGTTATTCCAAATTTTGCATCTTCTCCTACTTTTTAATGTGTTCCTTTTACTAGGACAAAGCTTCCTGTTTCTTAGTGTGGCTTGTAATTTTTTGATGATGTTTAGGAATTTGATTATCTTGATGAGTTTACTTTGAAAGTCAGTTTCTCCCTTGTCTAGGGTTTTGTTGTTGATTGGTTTTGTTTTAAGGCTCTCCTTTGATGCTAGATTCACCATATTCTAGACCTTTATAATTGTCCTTGTTTAACTACTCAGATTTGTTCAACTCTTCTACATCTGCTTCTTGCCCTGGATATATGGTACAGGTTTTAAGATTGCTCTACTTTTGCAATTGTTTCAGCCCTAGGAGTAAGCTTCTTTTCCTCTGTACCTTCCCTGGGAATCTTGATCTGTTCTTCTTGTTTTTGTTTCACCTCTATATATCTTTTTGTTTGGTTGAGTTTTGTTTTTATTTTTGTTTTCTCTCTCTCTCTCCTTTCATTGTCTTTAGCTGCTTTTGCCTTGATGGTAAATTCTAGGAGGAAAGTGATCCCTGAGAGGACCTTCCACAGCAATTAATTCCCAGTCAAGGACCCACAAAGGGGGCACAGACCAGTTCCAAAGAGCCATGGAATAAGTGTCAGTAAAGACACCAAAAAGTATTTTTGTCAACTCTCTGAGGCTTTGCTTTCCTGGCCTGCCCAGCAAATGGCACTCTTCAGCAAACTGTTCCCCAAAACTCTATGAAGGCAGTGTATCTTTAAACCAATTCTGCTCTTCCTCTGTTGGTGACAGGGTTGAAGTTGAAGCAATGGCTGTCACAATCCCTCTCTAGGGCAGGGTTAAAATAGCAATTCAATGACGGGACCAAAATGTCTAAATTCTCTGATCAAAGGCCATGATCAGTTCTCAGCCCTGTCCCTCCTCTATTCTTGGGAAGGAGGGCTTCTATATCTCTCTCCATCTGCAGCAGCCAGCCAGGCACCAGACCCAAGTCTGTTTGCCTCAAGAGTGGAGAATGGGCACTAGCAGCCAATGTGGAATGTTTCTTACCATAGTTTCACAGTCATTTCATCTCTCTCCTCCTTGAATGCTATAGAGTGCTTCCCTGGCCTCCAGAGCCCAGAACAGTTGCTTCAGACAGTTTCTGCCTCTCTACTAGCTGTTTTTGGAGGAGTGAATGCTATTGCTCCCTACTCTGCAAGCTTCACTAGGAGTTGCCTAACTGGAATTTGATATATTAAATACTGACTTCCCCAGACTGATGATCATAGCTTTAATCTGGGCTATTCTTATCTAAATATATACAGTAAATCTCTCAAAAAATTGTATTTTATAAATTAGAAAGCCCTTATGGTAGAAATCTATTGTTTTTGCCTACCCAAGGCATTTGCTACCAGAAATAGAACAACAACTTTTCCCATTATATAACTATCTGTGTAAGTATGATTCCTCTGACAAGCAGATGCCAAAAGAGAATTAAAATGTGCAAGAATATCTTTAGAGAAAATGTCTGTATGACAGCAAAGAGGGTGGTAGCCAGAAATGACTGGGCAAGTCATCTGCCTCCTCTACCAGTCTGAACAGAATGAGGAAAGAGGGAAGAATGTTGGGTAGAAGTGCATTAGTCTGCCATAAAGTCTAAGGAAGGTTCAGCAAAGCTATTGGTGGCCCTTGAGCCAATATCAGCAGAGGATCGTGTCCCTCCTAGGAATGGATCTGTCTTGGTAATCCCATCATACTCAAGTCACTGGCTGGGAGCAGCCCATGAGAGGTGTAGCCTCTGTGCAAACTCAGCAATGGATTTTAAAGCACAGCAGCTGAGACTCTTGATTAATTTTGCCTCCTGTAGAAGGAAATCTTCAAGATGCATTCTCATTACAACCACCCCAAACTTTCTACTCAGCCTATGTGTTTGTCCAACAAATCACAGAAATCAGTAATTGGTTCAGGGCTGGGCACATGGCTATACTTCAGAAAAGCAAGTTAGCTCCAGGAGTTCTGATAAAATTATTGGGAAAATAGCATTTTATTTTCTTAGGGTTATTAGCTCTAAGAATGATATAAACCTAGATCTGACTATGGACCTCTCTCTCTCTATTAACTCATGGAGATGGAGAGAGAATGACATAGAATGAAGTCAAAACAGAAAAACAAAAAGAAACAAGAATGAGATCAAAGACAGATTCTTGATTATATATATTGAACTCTTGAATGCACCTGAATTGTTTTACTGTCTTGTACTTTATAGTTATTTGAAAAAATAAATTTTGTTTAATTTGAGTAATCTTTATGCTAATTGAAATAAAGTCTTAAATAATGCAGCATTTTTGTACATTACCTAATTTAGCATTTACAATAAACTTCAAAGATAGATATTGTTATTTTCATTTTCTAGATGGGAATGAGACCCAGAAGATGAAGTGATTTAAGGTTATCTAAACTACTAGGAGAGAACTAGGACTCAGATTCATAGTCTCTTAAATGAACCTCCACTGCTCTGCAATCAGTTAATTATGATTAGCTTTTTCTTTTTTCCTAGTGCATATCTATTATTGTTTTCCTGTTTTAATATGAATTATAGGAAATAATCTCTTTCTGTTATAGTCATAGCACATATGTTTGCCTCTAATTTAATTCTATGTTTATGTACATGCACATAGGACTAATATCTCAGAATTTGAAAACCAATAAAAAATACCTAAGTGTAATAATTTATATTTGACTATATTGCTGATTTTCTTTTATTAAAATTATGTAGGAGGTCATATATGTTAATATTTCAACCATTTAATCAGTACATTTTTGATCTGCATTCTTTTGTCATTTGACATGTTTCCATTTTATATAAGCCTCATGTGCCTATCTGTTATTGTTTAAAATCAAGAATGCAAGAATTTTTATACTTAAAATTGAGTACTTCAAATTAGTTTGTAAAATAGTTCTAAATGAGTGCTAAAGAATGGACAGTTTAATTTATAAAAGCTCAGGCTCAACTATGAATATTCTTCAGTTTTTATCTAGATTATGTTCAATTTATATGAAATGATTTATAATGTTTTCAATATAATGCTGAGTTTTGTAAATATTAAGGCCAGAAATATTTACCTCTCTTCTAGTATTTAGGGTGATGGTGACATGACAAATCTATTAATTCAAGAAGTCCTTAGAGAACTTTTAATGTAGGAATTAGCCTTTAAAACCCTTTAGTCTAACCTAATTGCTTTAGGGATGGAGAAATCTCATTCTATAATTGACATTACTTGCTCAACATTACCCAGATTTACTTTAGTAAAGCTGGTAGAAGGATCCATCTCTCTAAAGTTCGAATTCCTTACTCATTCCTTTGAGTATGCTCTATGCGAGATCAGCAAAATAGTGTTTGCTTGCTTTTATTTAAGTTTATTTGGTTTTCAAGTACCCAATTTTTGTATTTGCCTTGAAATTCTGCAAATTATTTGCTGGTGCAATTGCACACAAAATTAGAACGAGTTTCTAGTTTGTAACTCCCCATCCACAAATCTACCACAAATAGCATGTATGTATGTGTATACGTGATGTGTATCTATGATGACTCTCAGATCACCCTATTTAGACATTATTGGCACAAATAAGTTGTTAGATATTGTCAGATTTTTGTCACTATAGCTAAAGAAACAAGGAGATTTACATTCTTATGTGAAAAACAATTTAAATTTAGACCTAAACTTGTGCAATGTAGTTAATATCAATTATCCCAAGGTCTTATTTAAACAATTTGTGCCTCTCCCCTTTCCCTCTCCTTCTATGTGACTATTATCTGTATGCAATATCTCTGAAATCTATCTCTTGTCTAGACTCACCACCACTTGCTTAGGTCCACATCCCCATCATTTTTTGTCTAATAAAAACACATATAAACCTATCTCCTTTTCTGAACTCTTTTCACCCTCCAATTTACACTCTACTCTGCAAGTGGAGTGATCCTTATAAAAGTCAAATCTGATCGAGTCACTTTTATAAATACCCAGAATCTTCTGGAAAAGTTCACACTCCTTAGCATGGCATAAAATATCCTCTAAGTTTTTTACAGTCTTAACTCTTATCAAGACCCCTACCTACTCTAACACCTACTATTTAGAATGCTTTCAGTTCTACAAATATGCCACATTGTTTCACCTCAAAGCCTTCTTTTAGGTTCCTTCCAATGTCTAAACTACCCCACGCCCAATTCAACACCCATAATATCTGCTTAAGTTTGCTAACACCTGTCAAAAGCAATAGACCAGAAATGAGTTGGCTTTTACAATGGGAACTTATTAACTAATAAGCTTCCAGTTCCAAGAATGGAAAAAAATGTCCAAATCAAGGCATTAGGCAACGTTCTCTCCTCAAAGATTTGCTGCTGGCAGTCCTGGACTCCTCTGTCAAAAGGAAGGGAAAACTCATGGCAGTGTATCCCTTCTCCTCTGGGTCTCATTGCTTTCAGAGACTAGCACATGGAAGCATCTGCTTGGTTCTCCCTTCTCTTCTGGGTTTCATTTTTTCAACTCTGGCTTCCTCTCTTGAGGTTTCCATTGATTTCAGTTCTTTGCTTCTGTGACATTTCTTTCTGTGTCTCTCTCCATATTCATCCACAAGAGAACTAAGACCCACCCTGGGCCACACCCTACTGAAGTAACCTAATCAAAAGAAGGTCCCACCTAGAATAGGTTTATACCTAAAGGAATGGATTAACTATAAGGACATGATCTTTTCTGGTTTCCAAAGAAGCCTCAAACTATCACACTCCATCCTCTGGACTCCAATAAATAAATAAATAAATAAATAAAATTAAAAATTAAAAAAAATGTTCCTTCCATATGCAAATAAAGTCATTCTATCACAATATTTCAAAGCCTTAAATTCTTTTAGTAAGAATGTTAAGTACAAAGTCTCATCAAAATAGGTTACTGGTATAGTCAGTCCTGGGACACAATTCCCCTCCAGCTACTGACCAGTGTAACTTAGAAAAGAAGTTATCTGTTTCCGATATACAAAGGATGGGCAGTCATAAGATAAATACTCCCATTGCCATACGGAGAAATTAGAAGGAAAATGGGGGTCAAGTTCCCAAACAATTCTGAAACCCTGCAGGGCATTAGATTTGAAGATCTGAAACTCATCTGTGGAATTATGGTTCCTTGTCCTCAGTGCCTGGCAGAATGGCACTCCTACACTTTCCAAGTGCTTGCCCAGTGGCCATGTTCTCGGTTCCACCCTCATCAAACATTGGGCTGGTAGCCAAACTCTAGGCCCCACCCTCCAAGAACACTGGCTTGATGGCCAGATTCTCCCCAATCTCCAAAGCACAGGCTCAACCCTCTTAGAACAGTGGGGTTGTGGCTAGACTTTCCCCAATCCCCAGGGAATATGCAACCCACTCTCTGAATCCTGGGTCAGCAGTACTCTTGCTGAACAATGGGAGGGAGACCTAGTCTCTTCAAGTACCAGGGCACTATAATTATGTTCACAATTAAGGAAAATTAAATACAATGTGAGGTGAGAATCACAGCAAAAAAAAATTGAATCTAAAAAAAGAACAAAATAGAAATTATACAACTAAAAATTACAATACCTGAAAAAAATTAAAATTATAAGTTTAAAAAAAATGGAAATGGCAGAAGAAAAAGTCAGTGAATTTTAAAATATATCAATAGCAATTATCTTATCTGAAGAATGAAGATTAAAAAAAAAATTTGAAGAACCTGTGGGACAATATTTAGTCATTTAACATCTGTGTAAACAGAATGCTTGAAAGAGAGGAAAGAAATTGGAACAGAAAAAAATAATGCCAAAACCTTACCAAACTTGGAAAAAGCCTCAAGGAAGAAAGCTCAACAAAACCTAAGCAGCATAAATAAAAAGAAAACTATACTTAATAAATCATATCCAATTGCTGAAATTCAGAGATAAACTGAGGATCTTGAAAGCAGCAACTGTTAAATTACACATTATATAGGAGAACAATGATACATATGGGAACAATTTTTCAAAGTAAATAATGAGGCCAGAAGACAACAAGAGAAGGAAGGAATATTTCTGGAATAGAAGGAATAACATCAATACCACAACAGTAGCACAACAGATTAGGGGAATAGAACTACAGTACTGCAAGTTTTATATATTTTATATGAAGAAATATGCTGTCAAAGTAGATTGTGATAAAATAAATTTGCTGACTTAGTCCCTAGAGCAAACACTAAAATAACACAAAAATATATAGTTAAAAAGCCAATAAAAATCAAAATTGAATACCCCCCCAAAAATTAGATTAACCTAAAATAAGGTAGGAAAGGAAACCCATGGCATAAATAGGAAAAAAAAAATGGCAAAATCCCAGATCTAACTACAAACAAGTGGATAATTGCATTAAATATAAAGTGCCTATTATAAAAAACTTCAATTAAAAAGTTAGAAAGTTTCAAACTGAATAAGAAAGCAAGACTCAACTATTTGTTGCCTATAAGTAAAGTACCTTCAACATATGGAAATAAAATGATAGAAAAAGATAAACCACATAAATGGTAACTATTTAAAAAGCTGGAAGTTATTATCATATAAAATAGACCTCAAGGCAAGAAATATTACAAGAGAAAAGGACAGTTCTTGATGATAATTTTCAATATATCAGGAATATAATAATAATAAATTTGTATTCACATAAAAGAGCTTCAAGATAAATGATGTAAAATCTTTTATAAATAAAATAATTAGCTAAATAACATTCATAGCTGAGAATTTTATACCCCCCTCTCAGGAGTTCATGGAAAATCTTAGTAAAATTCATAAAACCCTAGAAATACTGATCACAAAATAAAGACAAAAAACAAAAATTACCAATATCAATAATGAAAAAGAGGATATCACTACAGATCCTATAGATAGAGAGAAAAGGATCATGATGGAAAATTATGGATAACCTTAGAAAAATGAATTTGACATGTTAGATAAAATGGACAAATTCCTTGAAAAATACAACAAAGAAATTAAAATGTAACAACTCTATATCTACCAAACTAATTGAATTTGTTATTTAAAAAATATCTACCCCTTCCTCCCTCCAAAATTTCAGAAAGGTTTTATCCCTAATACTAAAACATGATCAATACTACAAAAAAAGTATGTTTTAAACCAATATCCTTCATGACTCATGAACATAGATGTAAAAATGCTTAACAAAATATTACCAAATTTAACCAGGAGAAATCCATGCCAAACTGAAGAGAGACAACATTTCCTCAGACAGGAACAAAAAAGCAATGACTAAAAAAGAAAAAAAAAAAGAGGATAAATTCGATTTCATCAAAAGTAAAATCTGCTCATCAAAGAAATCATTACAGAAATAGACAAGTGACACATTGGGAGAAAATATTCGCAATACTTATATCTGACAAAGTACTTAGATTGAGACTAACTGAAGAACTCCTACAACTCAATAAGAGAAAGTCCAATACACTGTTTTTAAAAATGGGCAAAAAGAACAGACACTCCACAAAAGAAGATATATGAATCGATCAATACCATTACCCATCAGGAAAATTAAATTTAAAACCAAAAGAGATCCCATCCCACTACATATTCATTAGAATGACTAAAATTAAAATATTTCACACCAAATATTGGCAAAGTTATGGAGTTACAGAGCTTTCATACAATGCTCAGTAGGAATGTAAAATTTAGGAATGTAAAATGTTATAAATACTTTAGTCCAGCAATTCTACTCACAGGTATTTATCTAAGAAAAATGGTAACATATGTAATCAAAATGACTTGTACATAACTATTCATATATGAAATTTTGTATCAGGCAAAAACAATCTAAGGTGAAAAATAATGACAACAGTGGTCACCTGGCTATGTGGGGATAGGGGGAAGGGGTAGCAAGGAGAGAAGACTGACTGGGAAGGGACAGAAAGGAACTTTGGGAAATAGTCTACATCACAATAGGAGTGTAGGTTATACGGTTCACCCATTTGTCAAAATTGTACAGGTAGGTCTTATCTTTTTTCCATCAAAGTGTGAATCGAGCACTAAGGAAAGTGTTATGTCAGGGCTACTGTTTTGCATATATCACAAGGCGGCAAAAATTTTTCCCATTAGAGGAGGGGTTAATAGATTCCCTCCACTTAAGGTGAAGTCTGAAAATACTCTAGTGAAGGATTAAGCCCAGTTTAAGAAACTTAACTGCAATTTGCTTTACCATTTGGGAGTAAAGCTCAGCACAAAGTTTCAGGCAAAATTTCCCTACTCTACCTTTAGCAAAGCAAGAATTTTCCATTTCTCTATAAAGTTTTGCAAAGCCACTGCCAAAGTAAATCTCATTGTTTTTCTCAAAATTTACTAAGTCATGTCTTCATTCCTTGAATCTTTAATAAAACAGAGCTCTTTGGGGTAGAGCTGTATATAAATATTTGAAGACAGGCTACTTGATTATTTCTGTTTCTATTTAGAAAATAAATCACAACTTTTTTTTCTAATTGGCTCTAATTTTCTCTTCTCTGGAGCCTTCAAAACATTATTGTGTTAAGTGACTAATATAAAGATTCTGAGTAAGGGAGGCACCCACTATCTGATTGGCATCTTGGCAAAACATAGAGAAGGAGATGTGGCAGCAATGGATATGTGAGATGATGGCTGTGTGTGTTTCACATAAATCCTCATATTCTTAATCTAATAGTCTGCTTTTTCCCTTGCTTTCTCTGTCCATACTTAAAATCACTTCTATTCAACTAACTAATTATTTTCTTCAGCCTCATTTTCATCTTTTATAGAATTAGGGTATACTCATTTGACAAATATTTATTGAGTATCTACCATGAGCCAAGTACTATGCTGGATTTTGGGCTACAGACGTATCCAATATAATATCTGTCTTCCAGAAAATGGGATAAATAAGTAAACTTTATATGATAATAGAAAGTACTATCAACCTATAATTTTGCAGTTAAGGAGCTAAAAAGCAGAGGAGAGAGAGCTGCATTTCTGCTGGAAGGTAATCTGACTGATCCTGGAAAGGCTGAGCATAAGTAGAACATACAGGTTGAGATGTCTAGATGCAGCTGAAACTATGAGTCTGGAACTTAATAGAGATTTAAGTAGCTAAAGATGGGTAAGGGTCAAATGAGATTATGAATGTGAAAGTATTGGGGAGACCATAAAGTATTATGCAAATGTGAGTTCCATATATGTGCTGCTGGGCAAGCAATAAAAATTAGAATTATGATTACATATTTGCAGTTGGCAATTGTTTTATGTCAATTTTAAGTGTTTGATTTTTCATGCAAGTAGAATATTCTGATTCCCCAAGTCAAATATAAGCTTCTCTAAAGCAAAGCATTAAGGACTTTCTGAGAGTATACTTTACACATTCTATAAATGCTCCATAAATGCTGTTGGCTGATTAACAAATGAGAGAGTGTTTTAAAAAATGATGAAAGAAAAAAAAAATTACTGTCAGATACTAAAAAGTATAAATCTCTAGATCCATTTTATAAGTCATACTATCTAAAAATGGAACTCATAAGGGATCACAAACCCTAATCATCACATCATTATCCCAACCCTAAAATTTAATACTTATTGAGCATTTATTATATAAGAAGTTTTTCCATGTGGACTTCATGAGAATAATCTGATTGGTTCTCCCCCAATCCCCTTAAGGTTGGTGAACTAGAGGTAATTGATTAGGGTGGTTAAAGCAGGAGCTCTGTACGTCCTGGATTAGAAATTTGGTTCTACCACTTACTAGATGTAGTGCCTTGTGCCATTTAAATCTGTCATACCATCTTCATTGGTACAAAGTATAATAACATTATATTTCCCCTGGGATTGTTCTAAAAGTGAAATGAATTAGTTTATCTAAGAAGTTTAAGACAAGTGCCTGGAATATTCTTTTTTAAAATATTGGCTATTATTATTAGACTACATTATTTTTCTATTCTGCTTTGCTATATATGTACTTTCTTCCCCATGTCCCCTCATTCGAAATACATACCAGGCACAAGGCCTGGGCTGAGGTGTTTATGGGGTAGGTTTACTCTGCCTCCTCTTTTTATACAGTCCGTACAAGAACACAGACCTTGGTAAGCACCAGGAGGCCCTAAATATGTTCTTTTTATTAATATCTCTAAATCTAATATGCACAAATCAAGAGATCAGTTTGACACTAAAATTCCAAAGCACAGGAAATAATCTTTCTTGCTTTCATTTTCTTATTTTTTTCCTTATCTTCAAAACACTTCCATAGGGACACTCCTGTTTGGAAGTGTGTATTTTCACTTTTTATATAGGATAATAAATTCAGGATAAGTTTGATTTGGAAAAAAAAATAAGTTCCTTATAGCCATAAGAGTGATAAAGCAACGAATTGGGATGATTTCTTGAGTCTTCATCCCAGGAGAAATATAAGAATAGAATTGGCCACTATCTGTCCCTTATGACAGCCAGAAAACTAGATGAGCTGATCTCTTGTGGCAATACTTAGCTCTAAGATTCTGTGATTTAAAGAGCTCAGAATGAACACATTTCAGTGCCTATATCTGTAAGTATGTGTAAATGCAGTATATATTTACAAGAAAAATTATCATAACTTATTACATCTTACACTTTCTTCTGATTATATATTATCAGCATTTGTTGGATTTTTGTTGAAATTTGTTACATAGATTTAATATAGTTTTTGATTACATCCTCATTTGGCAAGGATTCAAGTTACTGTGCAGATGTATTTGAAATATTAAGCTCCTATTTAATTAGTTATCTTAATTGGGAAAAAAAAATCTCATTTGTACTGGTATCACTGTTTGAAAATATTTAATGCTGCACACAAAATGTAATCCAAGCTTCTCTCAGAAAACCACATAAAGTATTCAGAACCTAGGTTCTCTGTTTTTATAGCCTATCTATGACATTTGCACTCCACTAATGACTTTAAATGTTAAATTAAGCCACATTCAAATTTCCCCAAATCTGCTTTCCTTCTTATCACCTTTGGCAGCCATTTCCCAAATCCTCACTCCTACACTACCAGAATCCTCTTGTGTATTGTCCGTTTGACAGATGCGATGAGTTTATGGTGATCCCCTTCTCTTGGGCTCAAAATATTAAGTTTAAATTTAAACACAGTTTGCAAATAACCAGAGGGCCTTTTCCAAACATTATTTAATACATTGAGCTACAGTGTAAACAGTTCCATATCCACTCAGGAAGCAGATTGGTTTGCTTATATAAACCACAGCTATGTATTTCTTTAATAGTCTCCTGAATTACTTACCTGAAAGTTAGCCTAAAGACAAATTTTTATTTTATTTAAAACACGTATCACCTTACTTTTTTCTTTAGGATTAAAAAAACATTTTACAATAAATTGGAGAGAAAATATAATTTATGAGCTATAAATCTGCGTGGTTTTGTAAAAGAGAGTGAAGACTAATAATCTGGGGAGTAGGGTAAGGATAAATTTCAAAATAACCCCTTTAACTCCTTGTTAAATTTAAAATAAAATAACTCTCCCACAACCTGATTAAAATAAACAAACTGATCTCCATTGTGGGACATTCTATTTTTTCATACCACCCCTATTTCTTCTCTTACTCCCTGCCTCATAGCCTGTGAAGCTATGCTGGGGCATTAGATGAGTTTTCATTTGGACAACATGGATCAAGGAATGATAATATCCCTTTAATCCAATATTTTTTAAAGTGAGATTATATTTAACAGATATTCAACATTATTTTTCAAAAATTTTGACTATAAAAATACACATACTATGTAAAACTATTCTGTCTCCCTTATTTTTATGATTCAGTTGAAATTTCAGGCATTTTTTAGTCCCATCATAAACATCATTCTGAAGTACCCTATTATCTTAAGGTATCTAAAATAATACAGCCTAATAATTAAAAGTAGCTAATATTTATAAAACACTATCGCAAACACTGTTTTAAGCCCCTTAGATAAACTCATTTCACCTTTAAAACAACCCTAGAAGGAAGATACTATTATTGTACTTTGAAGAGATTTAAATTGCCAGAAATGTACCATCAGTGAAGAGGATTGACACATATGTATCTGCTAAAAGTTTAATTACATAAACAAATCTCTCATATAAATGTATTTAGTTAGCCTTTTTATCTTTCTCATACAAGCAAGGGAAAGAATGTGCACAATAAAGATGGTCACATTGTTTTTCTAATTATTTGTGATTGTGGAACCAACAAAGAAGAATTACCAACTTTTACTTAAATCTTGCCCCCTTATTTTTCATTGTTGACATCGACTCTTGAGATCTTCATGAACACGTTCTTGCTTTCATCTGTGCGGTGGGAGCATTGTACAGAACTGACCGATTCATGTAAATACGGAAGTGTTACTCCACACTTTAAAAAATCTTTATAAGGCCACAGTAATGTGTAGCATACTGAACTCCACAAAATCTTGTATCCATTGATTGTAAATAGAACAATTTATTGTTTTACCCTGTGGATTGTGAATATAAATAGATTTATGGGAATTATCCTAAAATCAAAAGATATTGTTTACTCTCAATGTACCTGTTTTAACATTGAAACATATCTAATGTAGAAAACTACTCTCCCACATATTGTAAAATTTGCTTTTACATAATGGTCATTATCTAAAATGAATGAAGTCAAACTTCATTTATTCAGTCAATATTTGTGTATTAGAGGCCAAATATGTGCCAGACACACTTTTTCTGCTGGGGATGTGAAAATGAATAAGGCAGTCAAAATTCCTGACCTTAGAGTCATCATTCTGGACAAGAATCTGAAGCTACTGTTAATAATTAAGCGTCTTCCATCTTGCCTTTAAACATGATGAAGTTTAAATGTTAATAATCTGGCCCCTACAGGCAGTACCAAGGATCGATCCGACCACATCTCCCTGCACAGCCTGCCCTCAGCCTGCCCAGACAGCTACTCCAGATCCCTGCCCTTTCAGTATAGTGCCACTGTCAACCTTCCTCCTGGTGAATGGTTCCTCATCTTATCTAAGTTTCACTACTTCTGCAAACACCCCTGTGACTACTCTAAGAAGAAGTGGAATATATTTTTGTGTTTCCATTGTATTTTCTACATATCACAATTGTGACTCATTACATTGCATTTTGAATATTTATGCCTATCCACTCCATTGGACTAAAAGCTTATTGAAAACAATGATTATATTTTCTTCTCGTTAATATTCCCAATAGATACCTGGAATATAGAAGATATTTTAAAAAAATGTTTGATGAATAAGTGAATTAATTAACTACTCTAAATTTACAATTGGCTAAGGCTCCATTGGGTTTCCTTGTGAGAAAATGTTATTAAAACTATCAATAAAAAATAGAACAGCAACATAATCTATATCCTTTCCAAAGATATTAATCAAATTTTAAAAGTTGACTCTCTTACTCTGAAGGATGAAGTAAAAAGCTAAGATTTTCAGACACAGTGATAGTATCTATTTCTCTCAAAAAACGGCCTAGATGATAATTCTAATTAGAACCAGCTAAGTGAAAATTCCCATTGGTTTTGCCAGGTACTAATGGTTGCTCTCAGTAATTGTAAACAGGTAACAATCCCCAAAGGTCTCTGTGTCAGTCAATAATTGCTCTTTGCATTTGTCCATAGCTTTTAGAAATCAGACCAAAAAAACTGCTAAAGGGATTCAAGAACTGGTTCTATGTAAACGTTAGTATAATAAAATACCTCTTTGTCAATCCTATTGAAGAAACAACTTGCTAAAACATAGAAATTGGAAATAAGGAAGGTGCTGAACAGAAAAGTGTTTTAAAAATATAGTATATAACTATATAATTAGAGCTAATAATTCTAAAACGTTAAGTAAAATGACTAGTTCTCTGGGAAAATACATATTTTCTAATTTACTCAAAAACAGAAAAATATGGTCAAATGGTCAAAAAGACATGAAAACAATTTAAGTTTATCAATGAAGAAACTTTGGGTGGAAAGAGATGAGGTCAAATATATTAGGTGATTTGCTTTCCAATACCTGAATCAATATTCCCATAAATTTAAAGTGTTTCAGAGCATAAAAAATAGAAAGCTTATTTAATTAGGGAATGTGCATAAGTATTTATGAATCAGGATGTAATTATATAACTCATGGTCTCATTTAGGATAGGAAAAAATTAAGTGTCAACTAATAGGGATTAGCTAAAGAAATTATGGCATTCAAGAGAAAGCCATTCAAACACTAAAAGTTATGCTGAAAAATATTTAATAATATGGGGAAATATTTACAAGAAATTGAAGTTTTGAAAAGTTACAAAATGATATAGAATGTATGATTCCAGTTGTGTTGAAGTAAAACTTGAACGTGCTTATACATATGTATAAATTGGTATGCACTGAGAAAAAAACTGTGAAGTTTTATTGCAATATTTTAACAGTTTTACCTCTTGAGAATAAAAATAGTAGCAACCTACAAGTGTCCCTAAGAAAAATATGTACCGTGTTTAGCACAATTTCTGGCATAATATACTACTTGTGGATGGTATTTTGTAAACATACACCATGCCTTCCAATACAATATCAGTTTTATCGTAGACATTGGTTAGGTGAAAATTGAGAGATGTTCACAAATTAAGTCCATATCCAATCGTTAATTAGAATGCCTGCCACTTACCAATAACCCGTAATATCAAGAGTAGTTGTGTCAGCTTGTAAGGCAAAAGAATCTATCTCTTTCTCTGGAAAACACCTTTGAAATTACACAATGTTCCAAGTGGTACTTTTTGCAAACCACTATATAGAGGAAAAAAACAAGTATATTGACTATTGTTGTTCAATTTTATTTTGCTTTTTCATTTTGTTTCTAAATTGAGTTCCAGTACTAAAATATTTCTTTCTTGTGTAACTTGAAGATAGAAACAGTAGACATTTTCTTGTAAATCAATTTTGAGTACTGTGGATATTTTCAACCTAATTATTTTATGGAATTGCAACAATTCATGTTTCTCCATCAGGAAACAAAACATTAAGCATCAGTTGGGAGTACTATAGAAAGGTAGTTTTAAGAGGACCATTATGAGAGAAATTATAATTTTCATCACAGTTGTTTTTATGGAAAAAGCAAAGGCTAATTACCTTGGACTTAGTAACATTTGAATAAAGAAACTGTGAAAACTGAAGTGTATTTTGTTAAAAGGGAAATCAGAATACACATGCAATACAGTTGGAAAATCAGAATTTATTTTCAATAAGTAACTATCAGCCAGTAAATTTTCATTGGCAGAATGTGAAATAGGATATTTAAATAGAAAGATGTGGTGAACTAGGGAAAGAGGCTCAAGTAAATTACAGACTAACAGTGCCAGAATGTAATAACTTGGATTTTTAAAGTGACAATACTACAGAAGATTTTAAATGCTTGTGTTAATCAGGTTTACTGGACAAAATGCTCATTAAACCTGAATCATGAAGCTTTTCATTTTCGCTATTCCTACTGCCATATCTCACTCATCTCCTTCTTCTAGAAGTTCAGAAAACAGGCATACAATTTTTTACCTAAGACAAATGAAAAAGAGTATTTTTTATTTCAGCTCAGTTAAAAAATATAAAGGCAGATGCTGACATATTAGCAATATTTAGGTACCACATATCCCTTAATGATTCCTTAGCAGGAGTGTTCTAATAAAGGCCATTCTGCAAGGATCTTCCCATCAATTTCCCTTATTAATCTTTTTGGGTCTTAGTCCAGTATCACTGAGTGGAATTACAAACATATGCCATGCCATTCATAGTGTAAAAAGGTCATTAGTGATAGTGCAGCTACTGTGGAAGACAAATGGAACAAAGAGACTATGACGATACTTTGCAGGCAGAATTCAGAGAGAAACTCAGTTTATCTACACTTCATCAGTCAGCTTTCTCTTGCCCTTGGCAATGGACACACTCTTCATCTGTTACCAAAAGAAGTTTTTCTTCACCAACTTAGTTGGTTTCCTTTGTTTCAAATGTTAAATGTCTCATTTTTAACTGTGTGTGTGTGTATGTGTGTGTGTGCTTGTAGTAATTGACTCCCCATTTAAAAAATATCCTAAGCACTGTATTTCAAATGGGTGGTCCCTCTCATTGCATTGTTACCTTTGCTTCACAATTTTAGTTTCAGAGCAATTCACTCTCTTTATCACATGTGCAAAAACCTGTCTTCCTGCATTCTGATCTTTGAGAAAAGGAAGGAAAGAATTGGGGAGAGAAAATCGAATTGGGTGGCAATTTCATTCTCTGTAATGATTAGGAATCATGTTGAGCATGGCATTTGAAATGTTGTGATTGCTTTCTTTTTTAATGTACATATATATTTTTCTTTTGGCATTACCTGGGCCGGGGATTGAACCCCAGACCTGGTATGTGGAAAGCCGGTGCTCAACCACTGAACTACACTGGCTTCATAACTGATTTTAATATACCCGTGCCAAAACCAAATAGCCATTGAACTTAGTACCTTAGATTTCCAAGGGTTTCATCATTAATGCATATTTCTGAGTGTTTACACAGTAAATATGGAACCCATACATTTCTTTCTAGTCAAATTCTCCCTGCTCAAATCCTTCACCTGTCTCCAAAATATTTTAACAGCTTATTTTCAATATCTTATTCAGTATTTTTAAGGGCACAATTCTCAAAATTCTCTTAAAATGTCTGTCATTATTTTAGCTTACCTATTATAATAAATTATGAGGTGAATATTTTGCTATTTTCTTTTTATGTATTCACCTTAAATTTGAATGGGTTAGTGCTTAAAATTAGACTTGGGTAAAAGGATTTTCCACTTTCAAAGACAAACAGTTTTGGGGGATCAGAAAGGGAGGGAGCATACAAGAGGGCTTTGGGAGCTTAGAAAATTTCTAATTGTAGCTCCCTAAAGCATTTCTCTTTAACATTCTAGGACATTCAGCCTAAACTTTATTCATATGCTTTCTGCAGATAAAAACAAAAATTGGGCTGGTAAGATCCCTTAGTATTTTTTTCATGTGAAAATCCGGTTTATGGAAGCACAACACATATGTTTCAATGCTTACATTTCATTGTCTCTTTTTTTTCTCTCCTTTTCCAACTGGGCACACAATATGTGCCCAACATACCTATAAAAGGTTGACTGAAAAATCACATTTTATAGTCTGCCAAAGGAATGTTTGTATTAAATTGCTTCAGTCAGAGAAAGTTTCATTGTTATCAGAACCCAGGAGATATAAAAGGACCATAAAGTTTGGGTCATAATGTGAGTTTATAAGCCAGGCTTCTACTTAATGTAAATTATAGTGGCAGTGCAAGAAATTGTGGTTTACCAATAGCAGTAGGCCTTGGGCCAAATGCTTTCGTTCCACTAGCTGCCCCAATAGCCTGCCTCTGTTGGAAAGAGTTAACTGCCTTGCATAGATATTTCTTGTAACTTGTCATTTGAGAAAAATAAAACTTAGTTATCACACATAGGCACACGAATTACTGTGGTTTACAATTATGAAGCAGCAAGCAAATTGTAGTGTAGACTCCATTTCAAGAACTTATTCTTGTTTTTTTGTTTGTTCATTTTGTTTTGCTTTTTTATTCCTGGATTAGTGCCAGTGTTCAAATATCTGCCTAGAACTGGTACATGAGCTTCAGAGAGAGAATGAATTTAACATTCTTATTGAAAATTAAAGTTTACTGTATAATTTAGTCCGATTTGACTGAATATGTCTGTGATTTATAGTTTCTCATATTGGATACTCCAAATCAAAATTACATTTACACTAAGATGAATCATATTCATGTTTGCTACTATATCTATTTGACTTTGAAAGCATAAAGCTTTCTGTACAGAAGAGGCTGGAAAATAACAGATAAACTCGGCTGCCTAATCTTTGACCATATCTGTTTGGCAAGTTTTTTAAGAGATGGAAATGACAAAAAAGTATTTGATCAAATCCAGTCAGCTTTAGCGTTGATCCCACAGTCTAATATCACAGCACACTGGCAAAAACATCAAGAGAAAAATAGTGGGAGAAAGCAGTTTATTTTACTATTATTTTCCCAATTAAACATGATATATTTTAGACTTTTGAATAATAATCGGAAAATATATATTTTATGGTATAAAATAATGTCAGGACTACACATAAAGAGAAATAATACATATTGATGCTAGGGAAGGAAACAGTTTTAAGTATCATCATGACATCTATACTTATGTTTCAATTAATGTATAAACAAAATGATTTTTTATTGTGAATTCAGTTTAGTAAAATATTCCCTGAATGAGTATCTCATAGATAAAATATATGATAAACAAAGAATAATAGCAAATATCCTATAGATATGCCACAGCAGACAAAAAGGCATTATTTATTTATATTTTTAAACCATATTTATTACCAATGATATATTTAGGTAATAAAAATTGCATTATAGGAAAGATATTGCCTTATTAGCTGTGTAGTAATTCACATTGTGCCTAATTCTTGATCTTAATTTGATCCTTGAAATATGCCACAACTTGGAAGGAAATTGAGAGGATTCTCTAGTTCACCCAATGATGGAATCTTTTACACTGGTAACTTGAATTTCCAGTATCTTCTTACACACTTTCAGTGCAATGAATTCCATCTGCTTTTGGAGACCTCTGGTAAATTTGTTCCTTTTATTGGATCAAAAGTGGTCTTTCCATGGCTTCCTTTCAGAAGTCACATACTTACTGCCATCAAAAAATATATAGGGAAGCGGATGTGGCTCAACCAGTTGGGTGCCCCTCTACCACATGGGAGGTCCCAGGTTTGGTTCCCCGTGCCTCCTAGAGAAGGTCGGCAAACAATGAGCAGACAGATGAGAGAGCCATCTGGGGGAGGGGGGACAAGCAAATAAATCTTTTTTAAAAATACATTTTAAACCCTCTGGTAAATGATGGAAAGTACTAAAATGTACTTTCATCAATTGTAACAAGTATACCACATTAACACAAGTGTTAATAATAGGGTGGCATATGGAAACTCTGTATTTTATGAGTGATTTTTTGGTAAACCCACAATTTCTCTAATAAAAAATATTGTTTTCATCTTCCGTATAATATCCCTTTAAATAGCATACAACACCCATCACGTAGTCCCAATATCTTTCTTTTGGCAGACAAAATAACCCATTTTCTTCAAATGTTCCTGATGTAATCTGCTGAGTGTATTCAGTACCACTGATGAAGTAATCTCCTGGAATAATTACCTCCCTCTTTTTTAAAAAGCTTTATTCCAACTTCAAAAATTACAATAACAGACAAAAGGTAACTTAACAAATTATGGAAGCATTACTTTAAAAATCCTGTCCAGGCACATTTTTTGACACTCTACTTCTATTAATACAACATAAGACTGGATTGTCTTTTCTGGCATAATAACTCATGGTTGACAAATATTGAATCAGCACTCAATGAAAGCTACTAAGTACAACTACAAGGCTGAAAACATGTGTTTTCTATCCTACACTTATACAATAAGTATTTTGAACCAAGTCATAAGATTTAACAATTATCCCTATAAAATTTTATCTTATTAGTTTCAATCCATTCCTTCAGCTTGTTGAAATTTCATTCAGTCTTTATACTCATATGGTAATTCCTTAATGGCACAACACTGCCAATGACTGCAGCCAGCAGCTGTGGCATACCACTAATGTCCTAACAGTTGATATCTATTTATTCATCATCCTCTTGGGAACACAGTTTAGCCAGTTACTAATTCAACCATTTGTTTCATCAACAAGCTTATACTTCTCTGTCATATTCAGAAGTCAATATGAGAGATTTTGTTAAACATCTAGCTTTCTTCTGTTCTTTAAAAATCAAAGTCGTTTTATTTGGTGTTTTTGTTTTTTAACTCAGTAGATAAATCATTCTTAAATGTCTCAACCATTATAAAATTAAAATAGTATTATGTAAAGGTTTTCTTTTCATTCCTAATTATGTGGGTTTTTTTTTCTGTCTTTTGTATTTTACCTGAGTGATCATAAGTAATTTTTGAAAAACAATTAATATGAAAATAACCTCAGGTATGTTTTGAGCATTCCAAGCTTGGAATCATGCATACTATTAACATAACTATAGCTAAATGCAATTAAGAGACATATGAAAAATTAAACAATCGTAATATCTGGGAATTGTGCACCCACGTAGTTCTTATGCTAGAATAGTATCTAGACATGTGTGAGAACTGTTGTTCGAAACCCTCCACTCTGATTTAATTGCACTTCAGTGAACTATGTTCCACTTTACTTTTTCTTCAGGTAACGTTTGGATTAGCTTCCTTTTCTTTCTTCTCAGATCTACCATATAATTTCCAGACTTCAATCCACATTGCTTTTGTGTTCAACCCACTGTTTCCTCTGTGTCTAACTTATTTGTGTCATACCATGGATGTGAGCCCATGTATCTCTTTTCTGTTAATGCTATAGGCAAAGGGTGGTGGTGGGTGCAAACAGGTTGATGTGGACACTTTTAATAGGAGATGAAGTGAATAAAATCCCCAAAGTAACCTGAAGTTTCCTTTGTTAAAATATATTTATTTGTTTATTTTCTACACATATATTAATTGTCTTTCAGAATCTGATTTACTTGCAAACAGAATGAGAAAATGATGGCCTGGAAGATGTAGTTTGAGAGGTAGCAAGCAAACATCTCTCTCCCATCACTGGTCATTGTTGTGTCCCCCTGAACCAGCAGCAGGTTTCATCCCAAAGAAAGAAATAGGGGAAGACCCAGCTGGGACTGTCCCAAACCTCCCAAAAATAGGAACGGTTGAAATTCTGAAGAAGGAGGCACTAAATGCCAGGATGATCAGTCAAAAGCATTTAGTAGGGGAACTTACTTACAGAAAGCTGCAGCTACGTCACAATGGGCAGCAAGATGGCAAAAAGTTCAATTGAGTATGTCCATGCCTATGAAAACTCCTCTACAGAATATATACATTTAAGGAACAAAGGTGGCTAAGTGCCAGGGGCTTGTGTGCAAGTATTTGGGAAACATTTGGTTACGTGTTCTTTTCTTAAAACAAGATGTGCTTGGGGACAGACCGCACCCAGTTATAGGAGCCAAAGCTCAGCCTGATTCCATGGTGTTATAGGAAGGGATGTCTGAAGGAGAATGATGTGGATCATGTGCGACACAGAGCATCATGGGAATGTAGGCCCAGGCACAGCAGAAATTTTCTGCAAATGACCACTTTATTACTTACATAGCACAAAAAGTCCACAAGAGCAGGGGAAGAGATACCATCCTGGCCAGTCTCCTCATGTTTTAGTCTTCCAGACTGTTGAAAGCAATATACCAGAAATGGGTTGGCTTTTAACATTGGGAATGTATTAGTTTATAACATTAGCATTTTGAGGCTGAGAAAAATATCCAAGTCAAGGCATCATCAGGCAATGCTTTCTTCACAAAGATTGGCTGCCGGTGATCCTGGACTCCTCTGTCACATGGCAAGGCACATGGCAGCGTTTGCTGGTCTCTCCATTCTCTTCTGGATTTCTTTGCTTTCAGTGTTTTGGTTACATGGCTTTCTCTTTTAGCTTCTGTGGCTTTCTCCCATTTATAACGACTCCAGTAAGAGGATTAAGACCTACCCTGGGCCACACTTTAACTGAAGTAATCTAATAAAATTGTCCTATTTACAATAGGTTTACACCCACAGGAATGGATTAGCTTTAAGAACATAATTTTCTGGGGTCAATACAGCCTCAAACCATCACTCCTAGGAAGGCCAAACTATTTGGGTCAAGGTCAGAGGACAGCAACTCCTCATGCCATACTTTGTGTCAGGGGGAGAGGCCCTGTGTTGTTTGAATGTGAGTATTTATCTACCCCAGGGAGAGGGGACCCTGCAACTGACAATTCCTTCCCTAATAATCACCTGGGGTTACTTTTCTTGATTTCCATGTTCAAGGTCTGGTAGGGTCTTTTCATCAGACCCTACACTGCCCCCATATTGTGGAATGGAAACAGACTGAAACATCATCACATAATAGAAATGGAGGCAGGAAGTAGGCAATGGCTCAGATATGGCTGCTAAGTGTGTGTCCATGACTTTCCCAGCAGAGGAGGGCAAGGTTGAGGTCAAACCTCAGTCAGGTGGGAGATGCTTTCTGTATCACACAGACATATTGCAGCCTTTCCATGGAAAGTGGTCAAAGTGAAGGCCAACAGTCAGATTCCCTGATGCCATTCATCTAGGTTTAACTTTGTACCAGCATTGTCAAGGGAAAAAAAGTATGCATTCTCCTACATGAATCTATTACCCACTTCCTTCTCTCTCTCCTCATTCTGATCCATTCCCATCATCATCTCAAGAACATGGCTAAGCTTTTGTAAAATATATTTTGCTATTAAAAAAATGAAATTTGGTAGATCTTTGCTTGAATACCAGCTCTACCAATTCTGTTTGGGTGTCATTGAGAAAAGTCTGAACCCTGTACTTCCTCTATCCAGGACAGGCTACATAATTTTCAAGGGCCCATTACAAAATAAAAATTTGGGCCCCTGTTCAAACAGCAGGAAAAAAATGCTGCTAAAGGTACTAAAATATACAGCTTTTTCCTTTCTTTTCTGATCTTCCTCTCAACTTCTCATGGTGATTTTTATTTGCTATATAATATCATCCTAATTAAAAATAAATAAATAAAATGTAAATTGCTAGCATGAATTTTACCATTTTTCCTTATGGTCTTCAATGCCAGTTTTATATGCACATATGAGAGTGTTTATTTTAGTTTCTTACCTGTTAAAACCAATACCATACAATAAATTGGCTCAACAATGGAATTTATTGGCACATGATTTTAGAGGTTAGAAGGCTTGCTTCCTCCTAGGGTCGATATCTTCTTGCTGGTCAGCAATCTTTGTGGTTCCTTGGCAAAATTCACGGTGGTGTCTTCTCCTTTCTCTTCTGGGTTCCATTGACTTCCAGCTTCTGGCTGCTCCCCATTGCTTCTCCCTTTGTCTGACTGTCACTCTGCTTATAAAGGACTCCAGTAATCCATATTGAAGCTCAACCTGATTTATTTGAGGTACACCTTAACTGAAGTAACATCTTGAAGATATTTTATTTATAATGGGTCCACACCCACCAGCATATAGACCAATAATGAACATGTCCAAATTGCGGTATACAATTCAAACCGCCACAGAAAGTATTTAACTCATTTTGCAGGATCACTGAAATTACACATTTCATATTTCATATCTTGCACATGCTCATGTCTTTCATTCTTACCAGAACAATGGAAATCCCATACAGAACTATCTCCACTGTTTTTATTACACTTTTATATATAGACACATTCTGCCCCCATCTTCTACCTTGACATACTGAAGAGTAGAGAAGGACTGAAAGTTAAAGGAACTCTGGGTTGCCTTATCTTTCATTTTACTTCTACGTCATCATTTTCAGCATAAGTTTTAGCCTGACATAGGGAAGTAACATGCATAAGAATGGATATGATAAGATCACTTGGTCATTCATGTTTCTTAGATTTCCATGCCTTCTATCTATGTTTGAAGCAAGTTCTGGTTTGAATGGAAAATGCACCCTTTCAGGGCTATCAGTGCCCCCACATATTTGTAAGTATAATATGGTTACCTTGTATTCTCCTTGTGTCTTGCTGATCTCCCATGCCTCATAGATCTCCTGAGATATAATGAATGCTACATGCCAATAGAGAGGAAAGGAATTATATCAGAGGCACATTTTGTGTGCCTCTCCTCTACTCACTCACATGATCCATTGCTCCACTGTGTTTCACTTACAAAATATGAGCTCAAAGATAAAATTATTAAGAATTTCAATACAGAGACAGCAGAGCACTAAACCAAACATAGGCTCTTTTGATCCCCAGGCCCTGTGTGACTGCACAGGATGCATGCCCTTGAAGCTGTCCCTGCCTCTAGCATTTAACTGCCAATTTACTATTCTGTACTTCCCAACTAGGCTATAGAGTTTCTTAGAATTATTATACCAATACCTAGCACAGTGTCTGACTTGAAAGCACTGATTATTTATTGAATGAATGGATAACTCAATTAATGAATGAATAATATTTAATCCATCTTACCTTTAGTTTCTTCCTTGTCAAACAGGAATTAAAAAATAAAAGTAAATAGGCAGTTAAACTGACTAAATGAGATAATATTATATATATGCAAATTCCTGATTACAAATTTTGTTCAATATGATATAATATTTTAAATATCAGTTAAATGGAAGCAATAAAGTGAGTTAAGAGAGGGCAGAAATTCTAAAGTGAACTCCTTGGATCTGCATGCAAATTTCACTTGTAACATACATAGATCAGTCTTATAACAATTTTGATAGCACGCAAGTTCCCTGAGGTCAAGGACTTCTGTTTTATTCCCCTATTCTATTCCCACTACCTTTCACTAAATATGGCTATCCATATAAAGATGTAAAATGAAATATATGAATTAGTGAAAATGTATGACAAGATGGTCAAACAAAATTAATGGTATTAAATTCATGTCACAGGGATTTTGTGAGAAGATGTTCTGATGTAAGTGTTAATTATAAAATTAAATAATGAAAATGAGAATTGCCCAGTACATAGTGCTTCTCCCTTCTCCAAATATAGGAAGTTAACTCCTCCTTTACATCAGATATAGGGAAAGAAGATACTTTCTTGATTTCCCAGAATATCATCTCTAAAGATCTACCTCTGGAAAAGGACTGGTGAAAGAAGAGTGGAAGGGCGGGTAAAATCAACTCCTTAAAACTATGAATGAGAAATGTATAATTATTTCTTTTTAACTAGTCATCAATTATTCTGAAGAGAGCAGTCCTGTTAATATTTACTTATGTCATTACAAATAAAGTAATCGACTACCCGTGACCTATTGCCCTGCTTATGTTTTCAGAGAAAAGCTTTGTCCAGATAGTGATAGATTCCTTCCCTGTGACTCATACATTATCCAGATGTTTCTGGCTTCCCGTAATTTTTGCTCAAATTTTCAAATGTCTTGGCATTAATCACCCATTTTAGTAAAATAGGCTTTAATTTTAAAGAAAAATAAATATTTCAAGAAGTTGATCAAAATAACATTTCTAGTTCTTTGCACTATCAAACACTGTCCATGCCAAAAATGAAAAAAAGCCACCTTTTCAAATTCAAGACTGAGCCTTAATTTTGCATGTGTGGGGCATCTGTAGTAAGTTGTTCATATGGAATTGTATTATCAATAGATTCAACCTTCCTTACCAAGGAAGGTTTTTCATTTTTTATATTAAACTTAGCAATATACAGTTGCTTAAGAACACTAAGAGTAAACACGCACAATCGTAGTCTCACCACTCTGAAGAAACCAAAGGTATAAGAGTTTGGTTGGATGTCTTTCCAAACCTTATTTATCAAAGATAGGATCATTCTGTACCTAGAACTCTGCTTCTTGCTCTTTCAACTTAAAGTGTATCATGGACATCACTTCAAGTCAATATGTATAGATTCAACTTGTTCTTTTAATAGCTAACTAATATTTCTCCGTGGACATATACCATAAATTTTTTAACCATTACCTTATCAATAGACACTCAGTTCAGGGGTTACTAGAAAGAATAATGCATTAAATATCTTTATGTATATACCTCTCATTTATGATTTTATATTTTTATTAACAGTTCCTAAAAGTAGGAATGCTGTTTCACAGATATGTCTATTTTTAAAAAATTTTAATAGCTGCTAGCAGATAACTTTCCAAACTAGGTCCAGTAATCTACATTTCCACCAGCTTTATTTAAACAAGGATTTGCCCTGCCACTCTTAACAGCACTGAAAATTTGTCAATACTACTCACTTTTGCTTAATTAATAAGTTTTTATTTTGTTCTTACAAGATGAAAGACAATCATTTCAATTTGCTTTTCCCTAACAGGAAGGTTAATGTGTTTTTAATATGCTCAATATCCATTGCAGTTTCTCGTGGTAACTCCTTCAGCCCTTATAGCAAGGATGAGCAGAATTCTTAGTCCTTCTTTTACCATTTTCCCAGTTAGTCCTTACCATACCACTGTTCAAGAGCTGCTTAATCTAGATAATCTACAGAAAAGGATTTTATAAATTCATCAAGTCTAGATATTAATTGAAATGTTTACTGTGTGAACACTTTCAAGGATATTTGTATTTCAACAGAAATCAAATGCTAGTAACGTAGTTTTCTGGTGTGGAAGCATCATTATAGTGAATGCAGCCCTTCTTAAAGAAGGAGACAATGAGGTAGAGAAGAAGAAATGTGTGAGGTGTCTTACATTAAAGAACAAAAAAATAAACAGAAGTCCATCAAGACTTCAACTTCTCCTATTTGCCCTCACTATACTGTGTGTATTAGAAGATAAATAATTCAAAAGATGATTTTGATTCCTCTTTAGGGGAAGGTATTAATACCATTATCAGTTCTCTCTTAATTAGTATATATGATGACTGCAATTCCAATATTTTTTTTCAAAATGAACTAAATGATTTAAGTATTAATTTAGAAGAATGTATGAATGAAAGCATGGATGGATGGATGGATGGATGGATGGATGGGTGGGTGGACTGATGTGTGGATGATTAGAATCAGCCTCCCAGTTGTTTGAGAAGAGTAATTTGACAGAAATAGAAGAGTTTTTCTTTACTCTGAATTCTCCCTCACTTTCTATATCCAACAATTATTATTTTCTATGTCAGTCCTTTAAATCTCAGAAAACCTTTTCCCTTGTACAGTCTGACTCTCTCTCACTGGGACACTGGTAATAACATCCTAATTGGACTCCCTGATTTGAATGTATCCAATCTATACTTTACCTCTTATGAGATCCTTTTGTTTAAAGGGTGTCCGAATACCACCTACATCAAAGCCACTTGGGTGCTTATTTTAAAAATGTAAATTTCTGTGCTACTCTACCCAAGTACTGAATCATGTGCAGGAGACTACATTCTTAACAATCTTTCCAGGTAATCCTCACAAATACTAAATTTTGCATTTTATGCGCCATATTATATGTCTTGCTGTTCTCTGAAATTACCTCATTGTCTTTAAAAAAATGCTATTCCACTGCCTATAATATCACTCCATCTTTCTGCCCATCGAATTACCATTTTTACTTTTAGAACTAATTCATCAGTTTATGATTTTGTGACATTTTGTACATAAATAGATGGATTTATTCTAGTACTTATCCAATTCTCCTTTGATAATTTCTTTACTCTTATTATATTTGGGATTACTTGAGGAAAATTATTGTATTTTATTTGCCTTTGCCCTAATATTATCTTTACACCTTCACCCAATTATGATTATGATTATGATTATTACAGCTACTATTTGTTGAAAGCCTACATACACTTTTCCAGGAATTTTACTATGGGCTTCATATGCAACATTTTTAAATTCCCAATAGGTATTTTATTTCCATGTTACAGACATGGAAAATGTGACTCAAAGGGTGAACTAACATATTTAATTTTCCGCAAAGAGAAAATAGAGCCAGGATTCAAACCCAGGCCCATGTGATTCCAAAGCTCATGTTCATTTCATAATATTTTACTGAACTCAGTAAATATTGGTTAAATGATTGATTATATTATATTCTAGCTAGTTCTCTAACATTTGGTAATTAAACAGTCATCAGTCATTTCTTTAAACCTGAAAGAATCTATGGGTAAAAATGCTTTCTTTTTCCTCAGCACACATTCTTGTTTCCCACAGAGATTAGTGCAAGAAAAACAAAAAGCTCCATTTTAAAGAGCTATAATCCCATCTATGACTTTAAGAGTCTAGAAATTAATCTGAAAATTGTCCCATCACTATAATCAGGACAGGTGGGTTAGATGATTACCATCTTTATTCAATGAAAAGAAGTGCTTCTCACTAAATATTTTTAAATAAAAAATAAGTAAACCAGTAGTGGATAAATTATGATCATCATTTTGACATCCAGTTAATGACACTCTTCTTATTCTCATAGCAACACAGAAGTTAGATTTTAGGCCCACTTTAAATATTATGGAATGAACCCTCAAAGGAGTAAGTCACCCCAAGTCACACAGCTGAATATTATTAGTCAGGTTTTGAACTCAGGTCTTTCTAACCTCACAGTTAACATTCCCCATCCACTCCCAAATTTATTCTTTTTCACTCTGCTATATTAACTGTGTGCAATCACCAATACCACCTGGTTTAACTGAAGGTCAAGCACACCGGCCACACATTAACCAAATGAAAAACACACAAAAAAGATTATTTGATACATATTTAACCATACCTGAAATCATTATTCTGCTACATGGTTATTAGAAGAATGTTAAGCAGGGCATGTGAATGAATATAATCACATTTATTTTTTCCAGTCAAAATAAAGGATTGTTAACATTATTTTATCTAGAAGGAAAATAAGAGAAGTTGGACAGAACAAAAAGTTTTTCTAATTTTGAGGAAGACACAGGTGCCACCACTACCTCAATAAGCAGTAGCTGAAACCCAAGTTGTCTATCTGTTTGGGATAATGGAATGTTGCTTCCTCTCTCCCTCCCAGAAGCCACTCTCACACATGGAAGGGATGAATTGAGTCACAATTCCATTTAAGTGGAATTCTCCAAGCCCCAAATAAAGCTCCCCGAGGTACACTTTAAATTAATTACACTGTTTTTCTTAGACTTCAACTTAGAAGTAAGTAACCAAGGATCACAAAAACTGGTTACCTGGGGATTTTGTTTATTAACTTAAATTCTAATAATTCAAAATTCAAGCACTATGAGGGAGATAAACATAGATTGGGGAAAGATAAATACAATTGCCTTGGTTTCTGAAAGTGGTTAGAGGACTAAGGACAAATACTGTACATATTGTACACCTCTGGCTATATAAACTGGTGGCTATATAAACTGGTGATTCAAGCCCCAGCAGCTACTCCCTCACCCCCAGCTTTGCTTCCTCCGAAATGTGTATATTGCTAGCTTATCTTTTATTTCCTACCCTGTTGCCAAAGTGAAAAATTCTCACTTCTTACTGGAGAGTGTAGCTGAGCATTAATGAAGGTTAGAAAAGCTTTAAAAAAGAGGAATCTTCCATGCAGTGCTCTATAATTGTTAATAAAGAGAGAAGATTGCACAAGATGAGTTTGAATAATGGTGTTGCCCTTCCTGAGAAGAAATTAAGATGTAGTTTGAAAAGCAGAAGCCATGGCCCTTGAAGACAAGCCACAGACTGGGATAAGATATTTGTAAAACATATGCTAGACAAAGTATTAGAATCCAAAATATTTATTTAAACTCCTACAAAGCAATAAGAGAAAGAATAAAAGCTAGAAATGGGCAAAAGCATTGGTAGTCATTTCAAAGAAAAGAGAAGTGAAATGGCAAATAAACATATGGAAAGATGCTCAACCTCATTAGTAATCAGAAAAATCCAAAGAATACAAGGATGTGCCATTTTACACCAAAGAACACAAGGAGGTGCCATTTTACACCAAAAAAAATTAGAGAAATCTTTGAGGAAAGCAGTTCGGCAGCATCTTGTAGAGTTGTAAATTCTTATCTCCTATGACCCAGCAATACCACTTCTAGGTGTATGCCCTTATACTAGAAGGTACATCTAGGTTTATATTTCTTAAATTAGGAAACATGTACACAAATATTCATAGTAGCATTGGTCATAACAGAAAAAAAAGTGAAAATGACCCAATTATCCATTGATGGAAAAATAGATAAATAAATGTGGCATATTCACAGGATACTATATTTTAGATCAGTAAAGCATGCATGACTCCTAAAACACAATGCTGAGTTTTCCTGTTTGTGAGATTTTAAAAATCAACAGTATCATGTTGAATGTCAATTTCTAATACCTGCTTGGGATGGGGGCTTTGTTTAGAGCTAAGTGAATTCCACTGAAATGGAGTTGGTGATTCTATATACCCCACCCATGTGTTCCAATGCCTTCTTCATTTCTAGTGGTTTTTGATAATATATTGTTCAAGTGACTATATATATTTATATCTATATAAAGAAATTAAAACAATGATAAGCACTAAATTTAAAGCTAAGATAATTTTATCCTCTGAGGAAGAAAGGAAAGGATAGGAAAAGGGAAGATCATAGAAGTAGCTACAATTATCTTGGCAATGTTTTAGCTGAATAGTGGCCCATGGGGAGTCATTTATTATTACATTTTATATTTTATAAGTAAATTCATATTTTTATTTACCAAATATTACTTCCAAAAGGATAGTCAAGGAAGCAATAAAAGGAGGAGGAAGAGGTGGACCAGGAGAAAAGGAGGAGGGAAAGAAGGAAAAAAAAGAGAGGGGAAGGGGAGGAAGGAGACAAGAAGAAAAGCAGGAGTTTTGCAGTCTAGACCTCAGTGTAAATCCTGATTCTAACAGTTAATGACCGTTTGAGCTTAGAGAAGTTCTGTGATGTCTCTGAGCCTCAGTATTTTCAACTGTAAAATGAGAATTTCACTTCTGAGTTGAAGTGAGTAGTAAATTAGATGAATTCACACATGTTCAGTTATTACCACCACACACTTATTCTTTTTCTTCCTCTTCTCTGCTTATAAGGAATAGAAGACTGAGGGACGGGGGTGAGTGGAGATGGGAGAACTAATGTCTATTATCTTCCAATCACTCACTTCTTCAGGTGATGTTCATCTCAGGGCCTTCCAGAGCCCAGCCCCCTCAGACCCCCTAAGCTCTAGAATACAACACACCTATTTTTTGTTCTTCAGGACTTGAATCCAAACCTAGTGCTTTGAAGGTTCTACTTTTTTGCTTTTAGCAAGGCCTAATTAAGGAAATTCTCAGTAAGGTGAGAATGTGGTTGATTTTCCCCATAGGGAGGGACAGAAAGGGTACAATTTAAAAGAGGAGCTTGTTAACTCAAATGTCTCTCTAGCTGGTGAAATGTGAGCTGGAAGTATTTGTGAGCACAGTTGCACCCAACCCCCCACATATCCGTACCTCATTCTGCCCTTTGGGAGCAAAACATAACTAATCAGCTTTGCAGCTGCCATAGACCCACATCAAACTCTGACAAGTCAAGCCTTACAGGCAAAATAAGCACAAACATTCACAAATCCAGAAACTCCAAACATCAATGGTGGGGTCTCTGGCTTTATCATTTTGCCTTAAAACCCAGTTAAGTTTAGCTCATTGGTTCTCAACTGAGCAGGGAGGGGTAGATTTTGCCCCCTCCCTGCCCCCCAGGATATTAGGCAATTCTGGAGATCTTTGTAGTTTCACTACAAACCGGGTCGGGGTCTGGGTGTGATGTTCCTGTCATCTAGTGGGTCCAGGGGCCAGGTATGCTACTAAACATTCTACAATGCCCAGGACCACCCCAACAACAAAGAATTATATGGCCCCAAAATATCAGTAAGGTTGCTGTTGAAAAAGCCTGGTTAGCTATATATGAGCCACACTGAGCTGGCTTTCATATGACCTAGGAGCCCCAAGCTAACTGTGTACTGTAAAGGAATTTTATGTCATGAGACTCATAATGCTTTAGTGCAGGAGTTATTAAGCCAAAGATCCATGGATTGGCTTAAGGCAATTTTGGTCATATGTGCATTTTTTTAAAACATGGGTCTAAAGTTAAAACCTTTATGGGAGCCTGTTCACGAAGCTCACATCTTTTTAAAATATTTCTCTCACAAGTCTGTTTATGTGCCAAAAGTCTTAACAAATAAATGAATTCTTTAAAATTATGAGATTTCATTTTGAATAGAGATTTAAGAAAATGCTGTTTAGGCTCAAACAGATCAGGTTTGAAACCCAGCCATATGACCTTTGAGTCTTAGTTTCCAAATCTATAAAATGTAAAATAATTAACAAAACAATTACTGGTATTTAAATCACCTGGTCACAGCAGGCATTTAGTAAACAGTAGCTTTTTTTGTTAAAAAAATAACTTGACTTTAAGGCTTTGTTTGTGGAAGATCCTGGATGGCATAAAACATATCTAGTTGTGTGTGGTTTTATTTAGGGTATATTTATCCATAAAATGAGTGGTTAGTGGAAGGAAAAGGAAGAAGAGTAGGTTTGTATAAGATTTATAAAGTGTTTTCCATACCTTACCTCATCTTAGTCTCACACAAATCCAATGATGAGAAGAGGGAGGCATGGGCATTGAAATAATTCACCAAATAAGCCGAGAATCAAATCCAAATATTCTAGAGCCTTCTTTTTTTTCCCCACCATTTCATGTGAAACAACAGCAGGCCCTTCAATGTTCAAGCATAAAGCAGAGAGGTTTTGAAGAAAGGAACATTAATACAGAGAATGAACTGCTTTTTTTGGGACAGAGCATCTTTTAGAAATGCAACATCCCAAAGAGAGGAAATATTTAAAACCAAGCCTAGTGGCGAAATTTTAGAAGCCATCTTTGCTTCCTTTCCACAGTTTTCTAGCCCAGATGTACTTCTCTAAATGTCACTCTCATCTGCTTCCATTTCCCCTCATTTTCTTTTTATTCAAGGTTACCAAAGTAAAAGCTAAAGACTGAGCTGAGCCATCATGAGTATGATATGTGATGAAAAGAAGGAACTTAGAAAGGAGCAAGACTGATTATCCCTTGATCCCATGTTTAGATTGTCCAACCTAGTTTTGTTATATAAGTGAAGGTGTATTGAACTGACCAGTAAAGTTATAGTTTTAAAGAAATGATTTATCACAATCTAGAAAGTTGGGGAAAAGGTTATTGAGTTTTTTTTCATTCATTCAATCATTTTTTCATTCAACAAATATTTATTGAGTGCCTCCAACATGGGCCAGGAACTCTGCTGACCACTAAGAATCTGTACAAAACAAAATTGCCACCACCCCAGACAGCTTAGAGTGTGACCTAGTGGGGAAGACAGAGACAGACATCAAATACACAGTCCTTGCTTAATTATTAAACCCATAATGTTCAACTAATTATAAATGTAATAGGATCCATGTATTAAAAGCACAAACATCTATGGCAGCCTATAAAAGAGACATGATTAACTTCAAGGTATCTGTTCTGATAGGCATATCCAAGGAATTTCCCAAAAGAAGTAGTAGGAAAATGTTCCTGGCAGAGAGGACTATATCTTCAAAGACAAAGGGAG